>JNDT01001886.1:0-23887 GCA_000697055.1 Saksenaea vasiformis B4078 | reverse complement strand
TTGTGAACCTTCCTGTGTTGCTACGCAGCACAAATGTGGGGGGTGTAAACCATGTGATTTGGGGGTTTTTAATCTGAAGCGGCGGTTGCTGTATCTTAGTGTTCTTCATTCTTTTTCTCCATCGTTTTTCTTCATCCCCATTTATTTAACACCGGTAGTTTCAAGATAAAAATAAGATAGAAATAAAAAAAAATAACAAAATAAAAAGATAACAAAAGAAAAAAACTAAAATAAGCAAAAAGAAAAAAATTAAAGAAAATAAAATAATAAAAAAAATGGGATCCTACAACGACCAGACAACGATTTCTTGATGTTTCTCGTTTATGTTCCGGATTAGCATCATTGGACAACTTTGATGGTACTTTTCTAAAATTCTTTGTTTCTCCGTGGCTAGTGCTTTTTGACGCGTACGCATGAAAAAGGAAAAAGGACTTGGCTGGGTCCCTGTGATAGCACTTAGGGCCTTCTGTATAAATTTTTGACGGCGTTTCAAATGCTCTCTTCCAATGGATCCTTATGAGGCAGAGAATGGGTCTCTCATCTCAGGTGACGAAAAAAAGAAGACATGTCTTTATGTGTGCTTACCTGAAGAATTCAAAAGTTCAATACGCGCGACATCTTCAATCGGTGCACGCGAGGTCTTCATTCTGATGGATACGTTGCCGAATGCCCTGCAATAGAGCTTAAACAAGGCGAAGACACTATTCGTGAATGTTCTTATGACAAGCCATTCGTGGAATATACATGTACGAAGACCATTGAAGCGGACGATTTCGCGGATGAATTAGTGCTTGTTGACGTCTTCCGCAGTTTGTCCTCCAAGCCGTCTGCATATGACGTTGCTGCTGAGACTAGGCGCGGGAGACGCCAGCAGAGCCAACATTCCGTTGAAAACAGTACAGTCGAATACACCGTTACTTATATTTCATGGGGAGAAGTAGGAAATTGGGAGATGATCTATGAGTAGTACAGTTAATACGAACTGATACCAGGTTCATCTGTCTCTTGAATTTCTCAGAGCGACGGCTAATTTCACAAAAGCTGTACAAAATGCCTTGAAGGAGAACACCGACAAGAAAAAGTATGAAGCACTACAAATCGTATTTGAACGATTTGGATACTACTATCCATCAAAGATTTTGCTTGGTACTGGAGCATTCATAGATGCGTAATGTGAATTAACAATTTTCTTTGGTTTAGGTGGTCTAGTGGCTTGCAAGAACGGGAATTCAGAACTTCAAAGCGGTAGCGGAATGGAATCTAGCAATAATAGAATCCATCGTTGTAATGATGATAGGGCGGAGAACGCAGGAAAGCCAATCAAGAACCCCAACTATTGGAAAGTCATAGGTAATTTTCAGCGCGGTTTTTTCATTTTATGGTGTTAATATAAAATGTGGTTAGGTGGTGATCCCAAATTACTTTTCGTGGAAGGTCTAGAAAGCTGGAGAGACACAACTAAATCCAAACCAGCAATCATCTGGTACACAGAAGTGAAACCGATGTATGAAATTCTTCAGGATGTGGAGAAGCGTCAAGTGGAGGAAGTTTATGGAAAGGCGTTCTCCGGTCATGATGTTGAACACGCAAGGGAAAAGGAACCAGCAGAAATTTTCAAAGAATGCAACGAAAGAAATGAAGGTGCGCCAAATGAAATCGCAGATATCAACCATTACCAGCAAGTTACAGGTCGCATCAATAACAGAGCGGCTGTGGTCCAAGGAAATACACTCAATGACGGAGATGACAAAGGCGACACCGACGAGAAGAACTTGGAACAAAGCACTGTTAGTGAGAGAGGCGAAAGCGTGCAAGATCCATCGGAAAAGGTACCCAATGAGAAGCACGATGGAAACGTAAACTACAACGAGAAAGCTACCTTGTGCCAAAATGCAACCGATCCGAACGATGGGTTTATTCTCGGCGAGAAGTATCATCAAGGGATAGATCACATGGAAGCAATGGAATGGTACCGAGAAGCAGCTAATTCGGGTGACACACACGTACAAGAAAAGCTTCGGGATATGTACGTATATCCACAAAAAGTAGATAAAGATCGCTCTAACGCAATTAAATGGCGTAGCAAGGCAGCTCCCCAGGGCGATGGTGATGCGCAAACTGAGCTTGGACGGATGCATCTTTGTGCCAATGAGGTGAAGGAAGACATAAATCATAGGCTGGCATGGTGCATGAAAATGGCAGACGGAGGAGATGAAGATATGCAAGTTCAACTCGGAGATATATACAGATATGGATGTTACGTGGAGAAAGACGTCAGAAAGGCGACTACATGGTACGAAAAAGCGGCACACCGAAGGAATGAAGAAGCGCAAAACAACCTCGGGGATATCTACAGAGAGGGAGACGGAATACAAAAAGATGTCAACAAGGCAATTGAATGGTACAAGAAAGCGGCAGACGGAGGGCACGGGTGTGCACAGATTAGTCTTGGAGATCTGTATAGAGACGGAGAAGGACTACAAAAGGACACCAGGAAAGCAATCAGATGGTACCAAAAAGCAGCAGACCAAGGATGTACAACTGCGCATGTCAAACTTGGAGATATGTACAGAGATGGGGATGGTATAGAAAAAGACATCGGCACAGCAGTAGAATGGTACAAGGAAGCGGAGGAAAAGGGAAATCCCTTTGCAGCCGTTATACTTGGAGATTTGTACAGAGACGGAAATGATATTGATACAGCAACGGAGTGGTACAAACGAGCAGCGGATAAAATAGGCTACTTCTGCGACTGTACAAAAGAAGAGGTCAGAGGCGTCATTGAATCTTTTGAGAAGTTGGCAAATCAAGGGCATGAATGGGCGCAGATTGCGGTTGGAAGTATATGCAGATATCACGACACCAGCAAAGCAATAAAATGGTACCAACAAGCAGCCATCAGGGGAAATTCATCTGCACGGATTGAGCTTGCACGTCTGTACTATGAAACGAAGGATATCAACAAAGCAATTGAGTGGTACGACAAAGCGGCAGAAGATGGAGATGAAGTTGTGAAAGTCAAGGTTGGGGATGTGTACTATCATGGATTTGGAATAAAGAAAGATGTCAACAAAGCAATTAAATGGTACGAGAAAGCGGCTAATCAAGGAGATGAAAAGGCACAAATCAAACTCGGAGACGCGTATTATTATGGGTCTGGGATGAAGAAAGACATTAGCAAAGCAGTTGAATGGTACGAGAAGGCGGCTAATCAAGGAAATGAAAAGGCACAGACCAAAGTTGGAAACGCGTACTACTACGATGGTTCTGAGATGAAGGAAGGCATTAACAAAGCAATTGAATCGTATGAGAAAGCGGCGGATGGGGGAGATAGCGAAGCACAATTCAAGCTTGGGGAGATATGGAGGTGGGGAAGGGGAGTGAGCTGCGACGTCAAGAAAGCAATTGGATGGTACAAGAAAGCGGCTGATCAAGGACATACCGATGCGCATTACGAGATTGCGTGTATATATCGTGAGGGGAAGGGTGTGAAAAAAGATATCAAGCTAGCAGTTGAATGGTACGAAAAAGCAGCACAGGAAGGATGTGAGATTTCGCAACTTGAACTTGGAGATCTGTACAGAGATGGAGAGGAAGTAGCGCAGAATATCAGCAAAGCAATCGAATGGTACCAAAAAGCTGCAGGTCAAGGAGATGAAGATGCGCAAATAAAGCTTGGAGATATTTATAGAGATGGAAATGGCGTAAAGAAGGACCTCAACGCAGCAATGGAATGGTACAAGCAAGCGGTGAATGCAGGGTACCCATTTGCGTCCATAAGGCTTGGAGATTTGTACAGGGATGGAAATGGAGTGGAGAAAGATATGGACAAAGCTATGGAATGGTACACGCAAGCGGCGCAAGGCGAAGGCTCTTCTTGGTATTATTATACAGACGATGAAATCAAAGAAGCAATCGAACGCTTTGAAAAAGCGGCAGATCAAGGGCATGAATGGGCACTGATCGCGCTCGGAAACATTTACAGGTATAATGATGAAGCACAAGATATACACAAAGCGATAGAATGGTACGCACATGCAGCAAATAGAGGAAATTCGTCTGTGCAGGTCTTACTTGCATATATATACTATCAGGGACGTTGTGTGGAGGAGGACGTCGACCAAGCAGTTGAGTGGTGTACAATGGCGGCGGGTCAAGGAAATCCAGCTGGACAAATCATGCTGGGAGATCTGTACCGATGTGGACGTGGGGTGGAAAAAGACGCCGGGAAAGCAATTCAATGGTACCAAAAATCGGCGGAACAGGGGAATACAAGTGCCATGACCAAACTTGGGGATATATACAGAGATGGAGATGGAGTCAAAAAGGACATCAATAAGGCAATTGATTGGTACGAAAAAGCAGTTGAGCGAGGCAGTAGGGATGCGTGCCGGAGGTTAGACAGCTTACGGTTAAGAGCTTTCAATATATATCTGTACTAACCGTCGCGTACACTGTAAACGTACATTAGAAACAATAAAGGGACTAAGTACAGGAACCTGAAAACGCATGCATATCGTCATGTTCCATAAGCAGAGGTAAGCGAGCCTTTCTCGCTAGGGCAGGTAAAAGAAGAACCTTCTAGTTCGGGATTGATAGATTTCAGTGTATCGAGGTTGTGTGCATTCAGTCAGTGTATGGCAAGCATGTAACACTAGATAGCACGACGTTGTATGTTGTATGCTGCGGCATACGCTTATCGATCACTTCCTAGATCGGATAAATATTAAGCCTGATACCCTTAACTAGCAGAAGTTGAACCGGCAAGGTCCGCTTCTTTCTGTTTTTCCAACATGAGTTCAGCAAAGAAATTGCGCATTCTCTGTCTGCATGGCTATGTACAGAATGGGCCGGTATTTCGAAAGAAAACGGCCGTTGTGCGTAAGAAGTTGGACAAGATCGCAGACATGGGTACATGGGAGTGGATGGTTGTTGTTGTTTGGTGGCTAATGACCAAAGCTTGTAGTCTATGTCACGGCACCTCATGTGGTTGTGAATCCAAAGTATACTTCCGAGGCACACCGTGAAGCAGCAGCAGATCCGGATGCACCTGAAGGTTAGATCCAGAAACAATGAAAGATGATTTTAAGCAATGGGGTTCCCTGATGATAGAGGCAAAGGCATTTGGCTGGTGGCATGCCGATGAGGTCACGCCAGAGGGTTATTATCCGGGATTTAGAGATTCAGTCAATTACTTGAAAGCTATTTTAATCCAAGAGGTAAGAAAAAGAGAGGACTATGACGTACTGCCATCTTTCCTTATTTTGACTGACATTTTTTTTTTATGCAGGGACCTTTTGACGGAGTATTTGGGTTTTCTCAAGGTACACGCAGAGACTTATATAAACTGGATGATAATGATGTTGGTTTTTTTTTTATTAGGTGCTTGTCTTGCAGCTATATTGACGGAATTATTGGAGAATCGAAGTCTTGCACCAGAGCTTTTGGGAGCAGATTTTAATCATCCTGCTTTCAAATTTGCGATTATCGTTGCGGGATTTATACCAAGCTCCCAGACGGCTACAAGCAGTATATTCCAGAGTAAAATCGAAACACCTAGCATGCATATGTTTGGAGAGAAAGATACACTTGTTTTACCGGAGCGTATGAAGGCACTTACGACGGTGTTTAAAGAACCGGTTGTCTTGGCTCATCCTGGAGGGTAAGTTTTGTGCAACCAGAAGCCACGAGGTTTGACATCTGTTGACGTATAGACATGTGGTACCAACCAATGCGGCCAACAGGAATGAAATAGCAACTTTTGTATCCAAATTCGTAGAAGTAACCTAGTTCATCATAGAAATTGTTTAATAATCATTAGATTGGCTGTGTTCGATCGCGTAACACCGCGCCCCGGGAATTGAGCCGGGCGATTCCGTTGAAGAAAGAAAATGTCATTTTCCCTTTATGCACATACGTAAAAAACGAATAACAGATCAACTTGGTACTTCTTCTTCTTCTTTATCTACTTCTTCTATTAGTATTACCAATTATTTCTTCTTTAAAGAAAGACAACAAAAAAAAGATCAACATAAAAACATAAAAACAAAAAAAAACAAAAAAAAAGAAAAAAAAAAAGGCTGAACCAACCAAAATCTTTCATCCGTTCTGTTTCCAAAGTGCAAAAAAAAAAAAAAATTTTTTTTGTCGTCAATGTTTGGCTTCGCTCTCCGACGTGGAGCGAAAGACTTCTTTCCTTTCCGTCCGTCGTTTTTCGGTATCTTTTTGTTTCTCCTTTCATTCTTTTTTTTTATTTTATTTATCTTTTTATTATAAGATCTTCTTCTTTTCTCTCTCTCTTCTCTTTTTTTATATACTATTTCCGTTAAAACAACAGTACATTCATTGCTATAGTCTCAACGTTCTGTATACATAACACATACATTCGTTTTTCTTTTTTTTGTTTTTCAACCAAAACACCATTTCCATTTGGCCATCCCATTTGAATCAAACTTCCTTCTTCTTCAACTGTAAGTTATTTTTTATTGTCATTTGATTTAAATCTCAGTCTAAACTTTAATATCGATATCAGATGCAATTTGTCCAGGGACCATACTACGGTTATCCTCCACAGTCTACTACTACTGCAAATAATACGACGACAACCAATCATGTAACAACAGATCAACAACATATCAATATTCCATCTGCTGGATTGCAATTCGTCTCACCTTCTCAGCAACAACAACACTCTATTCAAGCTTATTCTAATTTGACAAAACCAAAAAGAAAACAAGTCAAAAATGCCTGTGGTAAGCTTAAGAAGATATATATATATATTTTTACATTCCTAATTATATATAACACACAATGTTTAGTGAATTGTCAAAAGGCTTGTAAGAAGTGTGATGATGGTCGACCTTGTCAGCGCTGTATAAAATATGGTTTGACAGAGACTTGTGTTAACTCCGTTCGTAAGGAACGTAAAAAAGGTGTCAAACGTGGTCCGTACAAACGTAGAACCCAAAGTGAAAATTCGCAATCGGAATCATCGCCTACAACACCTGTTCCTTCCAATACTTTGTATTCTCAAGGAGTTGTTCGTAATAACAACAATACGGTACCTTATCCTGGTTTCAATCCAACCCATTACGAACCTTTCCATGATTATCAACCGATGGTGGCTCCTTACAACATCATGCCTACTACTACTACGACTTCGCTTCAACAACAAGTTTATCCTCCGACTATGTCATACCAGGCGGCCATGAACCCTGTTGCTCAATCTCCGGTCATGCATGGAAATTTCAAGCAACATGTTGCACAGACTCCAACCGTGGCTGAAAAATCCGCCAAAGCATCCGAGTCCGATGAAGAAGGCTCCAAGTTGACTATTCTATCTCAACTCTGTAGTGCTGTACTGGATCATAATTCAGATACGCCCAAACAACAAGCCACAAATGATTATACGACTACGACTGCTACTACTAGTACTACGACTGCTACTAGTATCTCGTCTCCTCATAGGCAAACACCGGCACAAGAGGATCCTGCTTATCGCAATATGCAACAACCCTCTCCTTATGGTGCCTATGTCAATCCTATACAGAACCGCAACACAATGTATGTCAATGCCGCCACACCTTCGACACCAACCCCGACCATCGGGTATGGCACGGAGAAATCACCCATGTTGCAACAGTCCTATACTTATCCACAACAGCACCAACAACAGCAGCATCATCAACAACAACAACAACAACAACAACAGCATAATGCAACCTGGAACAACCATTCAATGCCTCAATGGTAAAAAGCAAAAAAAAATGATTTTTTATATTCTATGCCCCCATTCATCATCAAATAAGACACTGCATACCAACTTCCTTTCTTTTTTCTTTTTATCTTTTCTTTATGGAAGTTGGTCTATTTTTAAGTTTTTAGAGCACAACACACACACACACACACAAACAGAGTACACTAGAATTTCTTTATTTTTTTATTATTTTTTTTTAAGATCATGATTTGTGTACATACAGAACTTTCTTCTTTTTTTTTGGGAAAATAATGTCATCGCCATGTCATTCTGTTAACTTTTTTTTTTATTACAAATGGTCGTGACTTCAGGATAACAGCTAGAGAGTCATGGTTTTCTTAGTTTGGGAAACTAGAAACTTGATTCTGGATTGCATTGGTTACAGCTTCTGTTATGGGCACTTGGCCTTGCACAAGATCCAAAGCAAACCCAACGGATTTGGGCTCATCCAATAACGCAACCAAAGTAGCTGCAACGTCATCTCTGCTCACACTGGTCTCTCCTTTGATGTCTCCTAGCTGTACTTTGCCTGTACCTTGTTCATCCAAAAGTGTCCCGGGTCGTAGGATACTCCATTTTAACTTTTCACGACGAATGATATTCTCGTCGGCTTTTAGTTTGGCCTCCAAGTAATCCGGGAGAGCCTTCCATGCTTGGTCGTGTTTTTCACGCACTGTCTGATCCCAACAGGCTCTGTAATCATTACGTGCTCGAACATTAAATGCTGACACCAGTAAAAATCGACTCCCGACTTGCTCAGCGGCATCAGCCACCTTCATACATCCCTCATAATCAACCTTGAATGTGCGTTCACGTCCGCCTTTGCCTCCCGCTCCCGCAGAGAAGATCACTGCATTGGCTCCGGTGAAGAGTTGAACGAGTTCGGGGACTGTTGTGTCTTCAATGGACTTGAGAACAGGCTGCGCTCCCGTCTTGGAGACATCCTCGGAGTGTGCCGAATTCCGAATGAGTGACAAAACCGTGTCGCCCCGCTTTGCAAGAAGACCAGCCAATCTTAATCCGACTTTGCCATGTCCACCAACAATAATATATCGAGACATACTAAGTTAAAAAAAGAAAGAAAGAAAGAAAGAAACAAGGTTCCCTACAAACTGAAAATGATGAGCAATGAAGTCCATTTATAAAAAGGCCGATTAATAAGCAAAATGCACCACTGCTTTGTTTCACTAACCGTTTCAAGCTTTTTGTTTTGTTGATAATGTTGTTGTTGTTGTAACACGCTAGGTCATTGCTGTAAAAAAAAAAAAGACTGAGAGAGTATAAATCCAACCACTCCAACTTATGACGCGCAGTCGCAGGGGATATAAACATCCGAATCTGTGTGTCGTTGTCGAAAACTTTGTAAGCTATCGACCTGCTCATGTCAATGTCATTCGTAATCTAATAAAAGATAATCTTTTTTCTTAGGGTCTCAGTAAATGGATACTTGGGGACTCATGGAACTTAGGTTTGCTTCCATCTTGGAGAAAAAAGCATAAATGAAGTTTTTTTTGTAACACAACAAACGTCATGGATGGCGGAAAACGATACTAGAAGCTTTGGTGCTACGTGTGCCACGTTCAACAGACTAAAAGTCTGACAGATGGAAATGATATCATCCCTGCCAAGTTTTACCTGTCATGGTAAAAAAAGAAAAAAAATCATAATAAGTGACGTAAGAAAAAAGACAACAGCCTGTAAATGGAAAAAGTGAATTTATTTAATCAATGACGGGATGTTCAAAGAAGTTGGACAGGATCAAGAGGATGCGCTTCCGAAGATGGTGGCCAGTGGACGACGGGGTTTGGATTCGGAGAGGAAGAGGCGGGTAAATCTGGACCTTGTTGACAAAAGCCAACTAATTGTTTTTTACAATGGAAAAACAATGAACAACAAAAGCTTAATAAACTATGTTTACTTACGTTGATTGGGCATGAAAGGGTGTAAAAGCATGTAAGAAGGGGAAGGTGGAACTTTTTGTGTAGTAGTAGTAGTACTAGTAGTAGTTTCTGTGATGGTGTCATTTTTTATTAATCAAGCAAGCAATCTGGTGAATGAGTGACCACTTACCATAGGGAGGATGGCCAGTGCTTGCGGTACTTCCACGATGACTACTTTTCCTTCGAGGATAAATGATTTCATCGTCTTCATCTTCGTCCATATCATTGTTCCATATGTCAAACGAAGAGGCGGTAGAAGCAGACCATGGTGGGCAAGGAATAGGTGGCTGCCATACAGTGGATTGGACGGGGAGGGATTGTGCTTCCGGAGGCTTCACGTCGACTTCATGCGTAAAACCTAGCTGAGCCAGCAGTCTTTGATTTTCGCGTTGAAGTTGAAGAATTTGGTACTGGTATCGGTCTTCTTTCGTTAGACTTTGTTTTACCCAATCCAAGGCTTTTTCTACAATTTGACCCTTGGATGGCCGTCGATGGTTTTGCAGATTGGGCAAAGCTTCGGCCAATTGACGAAACTTGCCATTCAAACTGACACGCCGAGCACGTTCCAGAGCATTGTGCTCTGCACGCCGTTCCTCTTTACTCAAAGACGGTCTAATTCGAGCATAAATTTCGCTTGGAACAAACCTTGCATTATCTGTAGGCTCACCTTTTTTCAAATAAATGAGAAGATGTATTTTCGTTCATCATAGGATTATCTTGATCAAGTAAAGGATTGTATGGTTGGAATAGAGTATAAGGCTGCTGACAGTTCTTCAACGACAAACTGGCTGAGGAGGGTTGTACAGTCGAATGAAGATCATGCATCGATTTACTGCAACGAAGACCATGGTGTGAAGGATACATATGAGAGAGAATGAAAAGAAAAAAGACAAGGCAGATAAAGAAGGAAATCGTCTTCTCTATATATATGATTAACCTCTCGGAGTAAACCCCATGATTTTTTTTTTCCTTTCCGAAGACTTATCTCGATCGCAGAGAGATAGCCTAGAAGGTTAGTCTCTGAACCTTAAAACATCTCTCTCCCAGATTAGGCTCAGTGAGGTTCTAATTTCACTGTCAACGACAATGCAGCAAGTTTTTAGTCCTGTTTTCCTTTTCTTCGGAGATACAGTGCACAAAAAAAAAGAAAAGATGAATTGAACAGTTGAGTATTGCTAGCAAACAAAGCGTCGGTTGCTAGTTAACATTAGGCTACATTCGTGATACGGGATCCTTGTTGTTGACAGGTGACCCAGGAAAGGAACATTTCTTAAAAAAAAGAGAACGGTCCAACTGGCTTGAGCGACATTGCCCTTAGTTCTTTTTTTTTTTTTTGGCACTAAGGATTTTAGTGCGCATAACCCAATGACCTCAAATTACTTCATGGCCCTTTCTTTACAAAAAAACGATGGCATGAAGTCGCAAAATGTCGCCAAGAAATGAGTTCTAAAATGAGACAATTGACCCTGATCGTTTTCTCTTACCTTTTTTCTCGCTCCGTTAGTCTTTGAAACTACACCAATCAGTGCGGTTTTTTAATGATTCCTTTTTTTCCGATCTAGAATTTCGATTCACACGGCCAAAAAAGCTATCTGCCAGTAAGTACAGTAAAATGATATTCCCTGTCTTCTAATTGCTAATGTTCCACTATGCACACCACCAAAAAGTTTTTGCACTTCCTTTTCTTTTTTAAAGTTTTCGCTTTCATTCTATGCCAAAAAGAAGGATCGCCCGACTACTCGGATCAACTCTAGTCTCAAGTGGCTCTTCTGCAAGTAAGAAAAACCCGTGTTTCCATAAACCCACTTTGTGTGTAGCATTCTAAGGGTCCCCAAATCGTAATGATGATGGAATCATGTTGGCGTGGGGCACGCGCGTCTATCAGAAGAAAACAGGACAGATCATGAGAAATAGACAAGTGACCATAAACAAAAAGGGCCATGATTTGTACGACAGACAGGGAAGGGGTTGGATGAAAGAGAGAGGCGATCCCATGACAAAACATGAATGGTATATAGTTTATCGGCAGCTTAAGAAAAAGTTTCGTTTTGCCGGATTCTGTAACTTTTCCATTTTGTTGCGAATTGCCAGATGAAATGATCGGGGAGAGAAAAACAATGGTGATATTCGGTTATTCTAAACTGGGGAAACCCCTATGGATAAGCGTCTCTTCAAAATGTGTGTGGCACGTGTGGATTCCCGTCGATCACCTTCGCATCGGAGCAAAATGCTCATCAAAGACCTTTTTTTTTTCCTATCTTCCCATCAAATTATGTTGGTGTTACCACTTCGTGTGCACCACATGTTGTGTTTCCCAACTACTTGCCTATTCCCGGTAATGATGACAGATGTGTCGACCATGATGAGTAGATTAGCTTGTCCTCTTTAAATCCGCGCACACTAGTCTTGTCCATAGACGGTGTATCTTTGGTTTCAGATCCTCTCTCTTTGATCTCAGAATGGAAAGCACGGAGCTCTTCGCGCTAAGGAAAAAAAAAAAAAGGAAAAGAAAAAAATCGGCTTACGGTCATTTTACACATCCCCAAAGAAAAAAAAAATACCTAGCAAGTCCTACCTAATTCGATCTTCACTGACTGCACTCCGATTCTCGATGGGGTTACCTGTGAGATGGAGCATTGTAGAAGAAGAAGAAGAGCTATGTCTTCTTTCTGCACAAGGCGATCAGTTAGTTACGAAGTTCTTCCAGGAATCCTAATTGTTTGCTTATCACAGTATGGGTATGTTGATTACCAGCATATCACCGTGCCTTGACCATAAAGATGGAGGATGGGTATCATCTACCTTGTCTGAATCCAAAAATAGTTCAATCGGTGATGGTTGTCATGGGCAACACATTACAAACTAAACCCTTAAAGGCGCTGTCAGCTAAGTTTGCACAGCCAGCTTCTTCGAGTACTGAATAAGCCCACGACTTTTTGCCATTCTAGCAAATTATATAGCATGCGCCCTGAGGAACTCTCCCGATCCATTCGCACATTGCCCCAAGTAACAGTGCTTCGTAAGTTGACAGTACCCCGCTCTGACAAACGGACCAGAGTTGCTAGCTTGGATTGCAATGGCTGGAGCCGTATGAAAAGAGCCATCGCTCCTAGTGATGTAGCTGTCAACGATATCCAACGATACCCGTTATTGCCCTTTATTGTGTTGGATAAAACTGACAACCTTCTTTCTTTCTTTTTGAAGAACTTGGTTATTGTTGACGTCGTCTTATATCGATGTTGCCATCCTTTGCTCTTGTTCAAAGCACTACTACTTCAGGCACATATCCCTTTTTTTTTTTTTTTTTTTTGGTAACGAGTCATTGTTACTGCTCCATGACATTCGAAGATCCTTTTTTTTTTCTCTGAGATGCATTATGTCGCAGTAATGTGCCCCTGAGATAGTAGAGCGGCCAATGAAAATGGAGTGCCCATCTTCCCATGAAATGAGCAACGCTTTGTTTCGGAATACCAGTCAGGTGCTCTACCTATTGTTCTACTGCATTTCGATAAACTGCCGAGCAGCTCGAAATGTCTGTGCTAGTGATTAAAAATTTTTTGCTTTCTTTTGCTGTCCGTCATTTCGTGATAACCAAATCCCCATTTCAGGTGGAATACAGACTCTCTGACCTTGAACTTTTTTTTTTATCTTCATGTTTTTCACGTTTTAGTCCTCTAGCTGCTGTTTTTATAACTTTGACGATAACTGGATAGAGCATCTTTTGGTAATATCTAGATCTGCGAACACAGGCACAAAGAATGTCCATGTAACGCAAATCACTTTTGGACCAATGGACGTTCAGCGTTGGGAAGGAAAAAAAAAAAAGGAAGGTTAAGAAAAAAGGGGTCACAGTGACTATCGTCTTTTGGGGGAAATCTTCGCCTTTCAACACTTGAACTCGAACCATGGGAAGAAAACAGACAACGAGAGATTTGTTAGATGCTGATTTGATTACGCTTGAGGAGGGAACCGACCAACAATATGCTCGTGTCATTGGACCTCGGGGCAATTCGCAGCATGAAGTGGAGTTTGCTAATGGAGAACGAAAACTTGTCACGTTACCACCAAGGTTCCGCAACACTGTATGGGTCAAGCGAGGTAAAAAAAAAAAAAAATTGGCATGATTTAAGCCGATCCTGTGGTTAAAACTTTAACTGATAGGTCATTATGTTATTGTGGATCCATCGATTGGCACAACCTCTGAGAAAGTAGGTGGAGAAATTGTACATGTTCTCTTCCCCAAGCATATCAAATCTCTGGAAAACAGCGGCAAATGGTAAAAAGGAAAAAGAGAGACATCTTTGAAGCACATGACTTATCTTTTTTTCTTTTTTGTCAGGCCAGCGGAATTTTCCAAGACACAAGACCGTTCTCTGCAGGATGATGAAGAGGATGATCTCTTTGTGAACAACAACCGTCCTGTGTTATCGGAAACGGAAGATGAGAGCAGTGATGAAGAATAAGGAAGAAGAGAGAGAGAGGGGGCGGGAATGGTTCAACTGCATTTGTACAGAAGGAAAAAAAAACAACCATACCCATCTTCTTTTGGCTGTATATATACATATAGATATTAGAAAACGCTTTATTTGAATAGAGAGAAAGAGAAAGATAGAGATCAGTCCATCTTCCAAAATGCAAAATTCCAATCCCCCACAGTAATCGCAACCATCGAATAAACAATAGAGGAGATAATAAGGACAATCGCCATAAAGAAGTTGACTTTGCCCCACCATGCCTCATAACGATTACGACTACCTGCGCAACAACAGGCACCCATTACCCATAGTAAAGGACAGAGCCTAATAATAAAGGGATGAGTATACAGCACGCTTTCTTTTTTTTTCCTTGTTTACCATCCAAATAAGAAGAACAAGGCAGCCATTGGAAAGCGTCGGTCGTTTAAATCAGAGAGAACATACGGGTGTTGTCGGATTCGATAATAGGTATTTTCTGGGATCATCACAGTCTGATATCTTGAGTAATTTTGCTGCAAAGGAGGTGCTGGATGTGGGGCTGGATGTGGCGGCAGTTGCGGGTATAGAGTGTTTTGTTGTTGTGGAGAGGGCGGTGCAGAAGGTTCGGGACGTGGTTGTGCGGCATAAGATGGGTAGGCATTCGATGCCCCGTTCGAATGAAGGTAGGCTGGGTTGTAAGCCGTATTCTCGGACTCGGAATAAGGTGGAGGTGGAAGTCGATCGTCGCAATCAGGAGGGTTGCGTATTATTTTCTTATCCATTGTTTACACAAAAAAGGGAAAAAAAGGCAAAAGAAAAGAGAAAAACAACGACGCTTGGCACGATTAACTTGGCCAGATCCAAGCAGTCACTGCCAATTGCCCGTTCATGGGCGTTTCAGACCGACCAAAACGAAATACGTGGGTCCAGAATGCCGCAAGCTAAATGTTACGTTTCTACAGTGAGAATAGCTTCCATTTCATTATGCCATTCCTGGGAAGAACATGCTTCTCACATGGGGACATGGCATTAGTCAACCCTATGTTCGGGCATTTCTCTACTATCAGCAACAACCCCGCAGCAAAGTATTGTCTACACAGCACGGTGTTGATTTTATGCTCTGTTGATGTCCACTACAGTGCGCTCCTCTCTCAGCATTGACCTTTTTTTTTTTTTTTTTTTTTTGCTGAATACGTGAAACTTCTCAGGTACAATAATACGGATCACTTGTTATTACCGTCGTAGCCATGCACAATGATGAAAATCTCTCTCTCTCTCGCTCTCTCTCTCCGTCTGTAGGTCATGTCGTGCCTGATCTCATAAATAAATGGACGGGATCGATGGACAAAGTAAAAAAAAGGTGTAAACGTTTGTATGTGATCTTCCATGCATGAAAATGATGAGGGATGTCTTGAACATTGTTAAATGTACATTTTGTTTTCTTTTTCTTTTTTAACTCTGAGTCTCCTCCGCGTCCTCCGCCAACCATTCATAGGCATAGCTGTTCAAAGGATATTCGCAACCGTTTCCTAGGCTATTTACCAAAAAATTCCGTGTCACACAAGAACTTAACATTCCTCTCCACTTACGGTGTTCCGATCGGCAACCACCATGTCTTTGGGTTTAATCCCATCACCTGTTCGATATTTTTCCTTTTTATCGATGAATATTAGGTTCAGTAGTAGTATATTGTCGCTTTCTTTTTTTTTTTACCTTGATCCCAGATCCCATGGATTAAAATGTTTGCTTCGCATGACATCCACGCGACCTCGTGTGCGACCTAATCGATAATTTGCCTTTTCATAAAACTCAATCGTTGTACGGTTCTTGAACAGTTGACGTGTATGGAATAAGGAAAAGGGTATCAAAAACAAACCAAATACTGCAGAAATAAACATCAGCAGTATCCAGTTAAAATCTAACCCAAAGATGCTCTACAAGACGATCGGTCTATCAGTAAGTCCATTTCTTCGGATAATTAAGTACTTACCATAGGACCATTCGCCACGTTAATAACGGGAGGCAATGTGGTACCAAAAATATAAATACAGTAAAATGATGCATAGACTAGGAAGAGATAAAAAAACTTGTAGTTGTAAAATCCTACACAATTGTTGACCCTGTATGTACCGATCGGTTAAGAAAAGAAATGAAAAGGAGGGGATCTTGGTCACTTACCAAGGACAATGACTTGGGAGCAAATTCAATATAGATAAGTAAAAGTTTGTAGTATAAGGTAACAGTAATACTCACTGATCCATCTTTAGAGTGCATCTGAAGAAGAAGATGATGAGTACATCACAAGCGTGTGGATGGATTTACGATGTTACCGTTTACACAGACGACAATGATGTGCTCGGTCAAATTTTCTCAGTTGACACTTCTTACAAAACCGATGATCGCCGTCTCTTTTTACAGTGATGGATGTGTAGGAGCTGTGTTTTCGTCTCGAAGAGGTGGATGGACGATTCAGACTTGTGGTGGATTCGGCGGCTTCCACATTAAGAATAGCTACCCTAGGATGCCTTCCACCCTCATCACCCTCATCCTCATCCTCCCTATCGTCGTTCTGACTGTGGTCTAGTAACTGAACATCTTCGGTGTCGTGATACAAGCCCATCGCTTCCTCCTCCTCCAGTTCTTCACTCGTTTTTCTTTTTATTACCTGTCATTATTCCCCATTTTTACGGGTCAGTTATAGATCATGATTACTCTTGCTCTTACATCAGAAGTAGTTCCAGGCGCTGTCCGGGTCACTTTCCAAAAACTCCAAATGCAGAGAAAGAAGAACGGTTGTAAAAACGTAATATACAGACAAGCTATCTACGTTAAAGACAGGAAATTTAGCTTGTTACCCAGTTTACCTTGTACTATTTGCCCATCGCTAAACAAATACCAGCACAGTCGAAACAAATAAGCGTAGTAACTCCAGCTAAAAATAAGACAGAGAAGTATAACTGGGGATGCATTGACAACTCTCAGGGTGTTTCGTTGACAGGCATCGAGAGATGGACAATGACTGACGCTCATTGCTCAGACCAAACTCGTTTCTTAAAAATAAAAACTGTTTCACGTTTTTGTGCCTCCGAAGCAGCGTAAAAGAATCGTGGTAATGGAAAGAGTCAAAAGAAAGAAAAAAGGTTGAAGGAAGCCAGTAGGTGTGTGTGTGTGTGCAAAGACCAGTTCAATTTCAGTTTCAATACCCGCTACCGAAGAGGGAAAAAGGGCCAAGCATTAAATAGCTTCCTTTCGTTGTTTCTTTGCAGGGGCAGCGTCAGTACTAAGTATTCCATTCGCTCGTTTCCTAAATCGAGTAAAAAGTGACTAGCAGAAAAAAAACAAGGCACTTTCTCGGTGTGCTGTCGAGTCGTCTCACGCGCCTACACGTGGGTTTCTCTTTTTCTTGGCAAGCTATTGTCGTAAAACTCGATGATCAGAAAAGATGCACTAGGCTATTGTTCTTTCGCGAACCTAAAAACTCCGCATCATGCTTTGGCAGAAAAGTCCCAGTTTATTATCTTGGCTGTCGAAGAAGAACATTGTTTAAAAGCGAATTTAGTCAAACGATCCGACAAATTAACATGGAAATACTATATTACAATCACACAATGGCTTGCATGGTGAATAATCTCTTTTCCTTCAAAGAAATAAGGCTATGTGTGTGTGTGTGCTACACAGACCCTCTGCGGGTTATTGCAGCTGTGGCGGATGAACGCTTTTTCACCTCCGATGGAGGGCATAAACCATCCAGTCACAGACACGGTCGCGTACCGTAAACGCGTTTCATGTCTACCAGCACAGCCGATTCACCGTAAATGTCGATCATGCTCCGCATTACCTGATGTTGATCCATTCGTTAGATCCCATCTTTGCAGCGCACCTGAGAAGAATCATCCAGTACTCGATCGCAAAGAAGCTACCTACGATGATCTGGAGGAACTAAAACGGGGCTTTGTAGCCGACGATCGATCATTTCGTCAACAGTACGCAAGTTTGTACTTTGTGCGACTACATAAACTACGCCCGGCCGTCATGGCATGTGCCCAGCATCGTTGGAACCATTTGCCAGGTTGTAAAATCGTTTTCTCTTGCCATCATGCTGAACATTGTGCATTGTAGAAAAACCAAACTATGTCCCGAAAATTTTAGACGTTCAATCGGGTGAACTTTGCTATATCATTGGAACGGTTTACATGGATCTTTCGTTAAAGCCAAATATCCTAAAAGATCTCAGTGAAGAGGTAAGACGAAGAGGCGAGATTGATCAACCTGACATGCTGCCAAAGAGTTCTATTATTGCCCCAGCTGTACCGGAGAAATACCGCGGAGAGGGAGATAAAATTTCGTTGGAAGATGAATCAGGACGTGTGGAACTGATAGGGGAGCGTTTGAGCAAAGAATTCATGGTGACAGGTATGGTCATTGGTGTCCTGGGCAAGGAATCGGCGACAGGGGCCTTTGAAGTGGTGGATGTCTGTCTACCTGGCATCGCGCCACAGCTGCCACTGGCGAAAAAAGGTAAGTGACCCATATCAGCTAGTTTCGTAGGTTGATTGGGGTTGTGTGTGAAAAGATCAGGCGGGTCCGAAATACGTTGCACTGATATCCGGTCTCCAACTTGGGAACGATGCGACACAGGACACAGCCTGTCAGTTACTCGCAGAATTTCTGTCGGGAGAGCTCGGAAGTTCAGAGGTAAATAATAGAATTTGTGTGTGTGGGGGTTTTGGTTAGCATTGTCTCGGGACCCCGCTAACTGATAGCATAGGACCAATTTTCGAGCTCTTGCATTGCAAGGGTCATTATTGCGGGTAATTCGTTTGCAAAACGGGAAATCGTAGAGGATAAAAGCAAAGCAGTAAGTATACATGGAAGTATGAGTTAAATCTTAAATAGTGCTCGTAGAAAACATATGGATACGACAACGATCGGTATGATGTCAAGCCTCTTCAGCAGTTGGATGACCTGCTCAGTGACTTGTGTGATACAATCGATGTTGACCTGATGGCGGGAGCAAACGATCCAAGCAATAATCACATGCCACAGCAACCATTGCATCCTCTCATGTTTCCACAAGCTCGAAACTATTCTACCTTTCAAACTGTCACAAATCCATACTGGTGTAAAGTCGATGATACGATGTAAGGAGGGGGGGGTTTACTTGAAGCTTTCTTTTGAACTTAAAAATATCAATTAGATTTTTGGGAACATCAGGCCAGAATTTGGATGACATTTACAGATACGTCGATAGCCCTGATCGACTGAGTATGGCGGAACAAAGCATGTTCTGGCAACACATAGCCCCTTCAGCACCTGATACGCTGTGTAAGTCTGGTCCATCATGTCACGAAAGATGTTATTTACATGCTTTTTCTTCTTCTGTAGGGTGTTATCCTTTCCAAGACCGTGATCCTTTCCTTCTAGAAAATAGTCCTCACGTCTATTTTGTTGGTAACCAACCTCGATTTGAAACTAGCATGATCGATGGTAAGAACCTTCTTCATAAGAAGCCTTAATGAACTTATCTTTTCTTGCAGGCCCTAACGGACAACAAATACGTGTTGTTCTTGTTCCCTCATTTGCAGAAACAGGAGTTGCTGCTCTCATTAATCTAAATACTCTTGAATGCACTTCCGTACGTATCGTCCCAAAGAACGAATAAATAAAAGAACTTCTTAGCATAATGAAAAAAAAAACCGCAGCAATCTTTGTTTATGCAAGTAAAAATATAAATTACAAATAATTAAAAAAAAGCAAGAGGGATCTATTTGCAACTGCCTTGTACTCGTTTACCCTGAACAAATACGTGGCGTAGCGAATACTCATTGCCTTGGAAGAAGAATTTCTCAAGCATCTGCTCTGGTGGTTCGTCGCCTGTCAAATCCACGCAACGATCGCTTTCAAGATCGACCCACAAAGCATCAAAGGCCTTGCCGACCTGGAAGTTACCAATCGTGTCCTGCAAACCTAAAACGGTAGCACCGCCCATGGTGGCGAGGTAGAGGAGTTCGGCAGTTGTCAATGTCTTGAATTCGGTGTCGCTTCCTGTCTTCATGATCTTGGTTGTTTTGGATGCGAGGAAAGAAGATCGAATAGCGTCCAGCATAGAGGGCGAGAAGCCACCTGCGACATCCGTTCCCAGACCAACCTTAATTCCCTTGTCCATGATTCGGCGTACATCACATACACCACTTTCCAAGCAGAAGTTCGAGTTGGCGCAGTGAGACACGCCGGCCTTGCGTTCAGCCATGAGGCTCAGCTCTTCATCTGTCATGTGCACACAGTGGGCCATGTAGGTCTTGTCGTTCAGTAGCCCATGGTCAGCATAGATATGTGTGTAGGTCTTAGAGTCAGGGAACATCTCGAGAGCTGCCTTGATCTCATGTACGTTTTCACACAAATGGGACTGGATTGGGATATTGTATTCTTTAGCAATTTCTCCCAGACCTCTCATCAGCGGGGTGGAACATGTAAGGGCGAATCTTGGTGTGATAACAGGAGTAACCAAGGGCCCCTTCTTTTCCAGGACATACTTGACAAATTCACGTGTATCCTTTAAACTTTCTTCGGTTGTCTCGACGTAATCGTCTGGCGAATTCATGTCCATATTGACCTTGCCAACGAAAGCACGTTGACCAAGCTCTTCCGCGGTGTCTGCCAATACTTTACTAGCTTCGAGATGAATGGTAGCAAACCAGCTACAAGTGGTTGTGCCGTTCTTCAAAAAGCGAGTGACAACCTGTCTATATCTTTCTTTGCCCCAGCGGGCATCTGCAAACTTCCTTTCAAGAGCAAAGATATAACGTTTCAGCCAATCTAGCAGTGTCAAATTCATGCCCGATCCGGCAAACGAATACTGGGGAGCGTGCTACAACCAACATCACGTTCATTTCAATATTTTTCTTGTTTTTGTTTCTCAAACATTTATGCTTTACCGCATGCGTGTCAACAAAACCAGGTAAAAGGAATTGCTGACTGTTCAGCTTATGTAGCTATAGAAAAAGGAAAAGGTCTCAGAAAATCGAGTACACGGTTTCTTTCTTCCTTTTACCTCGTATGGTTCGGATAATTTTTCCAACACAGTTTGTAGTTCTGTCAACGTATGCTCCTTTGTTTCCATTCTGACGATCCAACCGTTCTGATCGACAATGAGGATACCATTGCGGATGATCTCCAGTTCGGTCGATGAACGCGAATGAATAAGTGTACCGTAGTAGACAGTCTGCATCGGGGACATGGCAGCAAAGGTATGAAACAGACAAAAAAAATAAGAGAACTGAGTTTCTTTTATACCCTTTTCTTGCTGAGAAAGAATTGAGGACGTGGGGAGGGTATAATTTCAGATCAGGTATCAGCACAGATAAGCAAATTCACAAAAATAGCTTACTAACTTAAGAATTTTCCTACGATTTGCAACCAATGCTCACTTCTTTACTGCTTTGTTTACTACCACTTGAGTGTTCTTCCTACTGACACGACCATTAAGCTTTTTTCTCCGACGTATCTTTCAGCAGAATTCCCGTCCTTAGCCTTGCGGGAAGATTTGAGAAAAAAAGGAACCGTTGTACAATGTTTGGATTCACTCACATTGCTGTAAAAAATAACAAAAAAGCACGGGGCACCTACAAAACAGGTAAATGATGCCCCAATTCATTGGAAGAATAACAAATTCGCACGAGATTCGCACTCCGTTTATAAAGTTGAACTTCGTGTTCAGCTTGGATACATCTCACAAATGAAAAGATGAGAAGGGCGCTGGGCAGGTATATCCGTAGTGTCTGATATGGAACTTCATGTTATATCTTGGCTGATCAGCGACCATCAATTTATCCAGAAAAATGAGATGGCCCTTGCCAATTTTCCCATCACTATTATCTATCATGTTCACTTTTTGCTTTGACTGAGGTAATCCTGCAAGGCGGTTGAATGTCCACTGATAATGCATTCTTCTGCTTGTTACTCGGAGAAGATAACACAGGCATCCATTGTGGACTACAGTGACGGCTCTAAGTCCTTATGGCAAGATCCTGTACCGGGTCTTTGAACGTCTTAAGCGAAATAATCGAGGACATTTCCTGAAGTGGGCAAGAAGCGTGAAATGTGCTCATTTAGGCTGATTAATTGTTCTGATGCACAGAGAATTAGGTTGCATGCGCGAAACAACGGCAGTTTACTACCAGCTTACATGACTCACAAGCAGTAAATACTTCAGCGTTGGCACTGGCAAGTTTGTATTCCACCAGGCCACTGAATATCGTAAACGGGTGGAACGAAAAGGAAGGTGCCGTGAAGGTATATATGATTCTGCAATTTCCTATGTTCAATGATTGTAGTCTTTAATTCTCAACTGATTTCATCAATGTTTCCCTATCTTCTTTTGTTTCCTCGCTTCCCGAAGCCAACCTGGAAAATCATTCTCTTATGGCATAAACCCGCAGACCATGCTATGGAAAGGAGGAACAGATGGTATGTGTATAGAGTCAAGAGAGGAACTATCAAGGAAAGGAGATTTCTCACCGGAACCAAGCCAACCTCTGTCCCAGGGGAAGGCGCTCAAGCCTATTTTGCAGGAACGATATTAGCCAGCTCCGTTTAGCGATACTCAGTAACCCGAAGTTTAGCGGCAACTCATTGTAGGCATGACTTTGCAATGCAGCGTTTGTCGATGGTGAGATCATTGGACACTGGCTTTTTGACAAATCTCCATTAAAGGGATGAGGGAGGTTTCTCATTCGTGCTGACACGAAGCATAGCCAGCAAGAAAAAAAGTGATGTACATTTATCCGACCGGTTGCATCTATGCTCCATCGGCGAAATACGTCATTTAGGGACATGAAACGGCCTTCAGGAGGTATCCTACCGTGTACATTTCTAAAGCATGACTCATTGACGAAAGGTATCATCCGGACAAATCCGTTCCGAAGGCGAGCAATTTCATGTTACGTCAAAGTTATCCCATTGTCATCTGGCATTTTTGCTACCGTTACATGTAATAACATTTACGGATAAAGGGGGAAATATTTCGATTGCTTGCATAGCCGGTAACGATGAAACCGCTACGCAAATACCGGCTAAGATATGAAATGTGTGCTCGCACAATTTATGTACTCATTTCGATAACGAGTGTTAACCCTATACCCCTGGTGAAAATCTCGGTAATGGATATCAAATCCTCCCGATCGAAGGTCGCACAGACCTCTTACCATCAGGAACCGAGTCGCTGTCATCAAGCCGGCTATGAAGCAGGAACTTAACCGAAACATGGAATGGTTACTGCAATCCTTTTACTGGTGTAATTGAGCGATTCTGTGGTGTGAAAGCCCACCATTTACCCAAGTCGAAATAGATGTCAATAAATCTCAAGAAAAATGCAATACTTTTTTGTTTGTTCGGATAGATTCTTCCGATAGCGGCAACATGCGGTTATTTTTTTTTCTGGTAGGGAATGTAAATCACCGACAGACGAGTACCGTTCCTCCCGACGTGGATTAGCGGCTGCTGAATCTGCTGAACATGAAATGAGTGTAGATCATTATGCTTCTTTCCTTTTACTTTCGTTTATTTTGTCTACTTTATAGAAATACCAAAACAATTGACGCATTGTGTCAAAAGAGAAAAGGATCAATTATAGTAATAATTAAAAATTGTTTTCCCATAGAACATTGTTATGGAGACGTTCTATCCATCAAAAGACTAGGTACACTGCAGCGGGGAAGGATGGTTATGTAAGCATACAC
>JNDT01001883.1:0-29270 GCA_000697055.1 Saksenaea vasiformis B4078 | reverse complement strand
CAAAACCCCCTTTTTTTTTTTTTCCTCTTTTTTTTTTTTTTGTGTGTGTGTGTGTGTGTCGTTGTTGATTTACTGTGCATTTCTTTTAAAGAAATTTGGATACTTGCATAACAAAAAGAGCGTTTTTTCTTTTGAATGATGTCATGCGATCATGTGAAAAATGAGGCGGAGAATGAATTGGATGCGGGAAAAAGGTGATTGAGTGAGTTGAGTGAGTGAGAAAGAAAGAGAGAAAGCTATCATTTTTTCATTTTCCTTTTCTCACACAATACACTCAGCAAGTATGGAAGTACAACAACAACAACAACAACAACAGCATAGGTCATGGTTTCTTCGTTGGTTCAGTGCTCCTTTTTTATGGTTATTTCCTGACCTTACAACAGACCAAATCAGTGAACTTTTTCAAAAGTTCAACATTCCCAATTTACTCTTTTGTTATTGCATTCCATTCTTTTATGTCTTTTATCCTACACTGTTAATGCCTGCCATCTTTTTACGCTCCTTATCCTTTGTTATTGGTTGGCTATATCGTTTAGTAGCACACCATCATACATTAGCAAGTACCCATTCCCGAAAAGCCATTCGACGTACAACAACAACAACCAGTACCACTACTACTACTACTACTACTACTACTTCAAGACCAACCACACCCGAATTAGACGATAATGAAATGAACAACATGTACTTTTGGTTACAACGTTGTTCTATCTGTTTAGACCAAACCTATGCTCTTTGCTTGGAAGCTTGTCGAGACCAATTTTGCAAAGATTGTTTTGCTCGGTAAAAGAAAAAAACTGCATGACAAATCTTCATTACCTTTTTTAAAAACTCAACTCAGTTTATCAATTTTGTTTTTTTTTTAGTTACGTAGAAGAAACCGTTCATGCATCTTGGGGATTAGGTGTAACACGGATAAAGTGTCCAGGTAAAAAAGAAAAGGGGAAGAAGAAGAAGGATGGACAAAGGGAAGGGGCCCGTGTGTATTCAATTTTTTTTAGTGTGTCAAGAGCCTATTACACAGTCGGAATGGAGCCGATATGTTTCTTCAGATATTGTTGAAAAATATAATCGTTACAATCAACCTTATCGCCCTTTTTCTCGTTACTGTCCTTCCTGTGACACGGCCATTGCTCCTTGTCAATCCCCTCGGTCACAAGGTCTCTCGAGGGAAATGTAAGTTCCAAAGAAAACGGGATGGTAAGAGAGAGAGAGAGGAGCTAAAAAAAAAATCTCCCGGTAGGCGGCTTAAGCAGATGACATACGATTTGGAGCGGTTGGAGCAATTTTTGGAGGAGGGAGAGGATAAGAAACGACTGTTGGAAGTGAAATTTGCATTTCAACAAACGTGTCAAAAAGGGTCAACGTTTCGTGTTGGTCGAATCCAGGATTTGTACAACCAAATGATGCCAACACTACGACATATTGCTCTAAAGTATCCGTCAGTTTATGCAAGGGCCGCCAGTATTTCCAAGCAATTAGTAGCACTTGAAATCATACCAGAAGCTTGGAAACAAACACAGTTTTGGCATGTGGCCAATTTTCCCAGAGAGACTTGGTAAAACCCATTTTTTAATGATGACACATTGCTGAACCTATTCATTGATTGAATTTTTTTCTTTAGTACAACATGTGGTTGCCATATCTGCCTTCAATGTGGAGAGGTGAACCATCCTGATCAGACCTGTTTAGATCATATGAGATCAAAACTAGAAAGTGGGTCGGAACCAACCGACAAACAAGCAACCTTGGCATGGAAATTAAAACACACGTAAGTGTCTAAGTCTCTCTGTCTCTCTTTTTTCATGCTAACCGATTTGGTTCTTGTATATAAAGTCAACCTTGTCCTAACTGTTCTGTCATGATCAATCGGGATGAAGGATGTAACAAAGTAGATTGCTTGTTATGCGGTTATCGGTTTTGTTGGTCGTGTCGTGCAGCATGGTCCCAGGTAAAAAAAAAAAAAAAAAAAAAAAAATTTGCTCTGCTTAACGATATAAACAAAAAAAAAATAGCAAAACTGTGGGTTTTATCGATGTGGCCAAACAAAGTATGAAGCGGGTATCACGAACGGAAAGGTCTGTAACCAGAACATGTGATGATGATTTGTTTGTTTATTTATACCATATGCTTTTTAGACTGAACTTGGCGTTCCGGATATGAACAGGGTCGAAGCTCGACGTGATGCTCAGTAGAAAAAAAAAATCATCACAAGAAATTGATGATGTACCATAAACAACACAATGAACTTATTGTACAAACGATGTAAATAAAAAGAAAAAAAAACCTTTTTTTTTAATTTTATTGGAAGGGGATTTGCAATGGTTTCTTTGACAACGGTGGTCAAGAGAGAGAGAGAAAAAGAGATCGGCAATAAACAATCAAAAACGTGTCATGCATAGAAAGAGGTAGAGAGATAGATAGAGAGAGGGGAGAGAACATCATGTCATCAGATCACCTGCATTCCTTTTTTTTTCTTTCTTTCTTATGAAGCTTGTTTGAAACAAGAAGTCCCGTTATGCATTCTGTTGCATGCAAAAATGATAACAACCCTTTCGCATAAAGCAGTCATTCAAGCTGAGAAACATCACGTGCTAAACGCATTTTTGTTTTATGTAAAAATGTCCTTTTTTTTTGTACAATAACGAATAGAAAGGGAAGTAGAAAGATTTCTTTGTACATGGCGAAAACTATAAAGGGTAATTTTTTTGTGCGTGTGTGAATGTGTGCGAGAGAAAGAAACTATGTAAGAAAAAAAAAGAAAAAACGCTATGTGCAAAAAAAAAAAAAAAAGGAAGAGAACGAGGATTTAAGATGTAATCAGGTCCAATGCCAGTCGAATCACTTCATCATCCATCCAGTGAGAGAAAATGTCTGTTTCTTCTACCATTTGTTTCTTGACAAGTGGAACTTCAACAAAGTCTAGTTGGGCCAAGAGATCATCGTCATCATCGTTTCGTTTTCGTTTACGCGTTGTTTCTGTATTATCTTCTTCTTCAGATAATTCGGGCACACTGTCATCCCAGTCATCAAAGGCATAATTCAACACAAACTCCGAAGTGTCTTGTTCTGCGATTTGTTGTTGTTCTTGTTGTGGTGGTGATGTCACAGTTTCGGTATTATTTTTATCCTTGGTAGGAGTTGTAAGAGAAGTGTTTGTCGTCATAACAACTTTTTCGATGATAATAAAAAAATTTTTTTTGTTTCCAGTCAGCGGTATTTATACAGTTTTTCTCATTTTGGGACTAAACATCTGGGCTCCGGAGTCGGACATTTAATTGAACCAATAATCATGCAGTGCAACCTTCCCATGAAAACGAAACCAGGACGATCCCTTTTCTAACTTTTCATTCTCCGAAAAACCAGCTGATAAACGCAAAAAAAAAAAAAATTTTTTTCTGTGGCCCAGTCCGAAGGCGGAAACAATAAAGAAAAAAGCATGACAGATGACAGAAAAATGACGGATGGTACAACATCTATTCAACGAATCATCTATCGCCACGTAATGTCAAATGCAGAACTTTCTTTCATTTGGAATGTTTCATCAGGGATAATGGAATTTCCTCTCTCTACAGTACGCACTAAAAAAAAAAAATTTCACCTCTTTTTCCTCTTCTCCTCCGCCCTAAGGCGGAGTTTGCTTGTGTCGGCTTAAGTTTCCGAGACAAAGACAAAGAAAGAAAAAAGGGGGGTTGGTTTCGTTCTTCTACTTTTTATTATTTGAAATAACTTGTTCCAATGTTTTTCTTGAGCGTTGTTCTTCAAGTAATTGTAGTCGTAATTGTTCAATCATACTCAATAAAACCTTGGCTTCTTCTGTACTAGGTACAAATTGTTTTTGTACAATAATACCACTAGGTAAAGAGGGTGGACTGGAGAGACGACGTCGTCTCTTCTCTGCTGCTTCTTCTTGTTCTTCTTCCTTATTCATGGTCTGCACAGCCACATCAACACCATGAGAGCTCGTACTTGTACAACTGCTGG
The DNA here is from genome assembly GCA_000697055.1 of Saksenaea vasiformis B4078. Taxonomy (NCBI): domain Eukaryota; kingdom Fungi; phylum Mucoromycota; class Mucoromycetes; order Mucorales; family Saksenaeaceae; genus Saksenaea; species Saksenaea vasiformis. The sequence continues at coordinate 25,286 of JNDT01001883.1, read as the reverse complement.
CACTAGGACTGGGCTGGGCACTTTGTGTGGCGCTACTCGATGGACTACTACTAGTGTCGCTATCCTTCTTTTGATGCACAGACAAAGGAGATGGCGGCGGAGCAGGAAATTGCATCGAATGCATCAATGAACAAGGATGTTGTTGTTCAGGTGGATGATAAGCAGGTAACATGATATATTTTTTATGTGGCTGTTGTTGTTGTGATGGTGATTGCTGTTGTCTACGTCGGCGTAAAAGACGACTTACACGAGCCAAAAGATCGTCCGAACTTTGTCCTTTACGAGGAGGTCCCGTGGTAGATAAAAACTGCGCCAATGCCAATGTTTCCTCGTCAAACACCATACGTTTATCTTGCTGTTCAATCATTAAAAAGAGATAATAATAATAATAAAAAGATGAAAAGAAAAAAAAAAAAGAAGAAGTGTTATCTTGTCTCTCCTTTTTGTATTCTCCACAAACGCCATTCTCCTAAATGAAAAAAAAAAAAAAAATTGGCAGAAAGGGGAGTAAAAAAGTACAATGAACGACAAGGTGTTGTTGTTGTTATTCTTCTTATTCTTATTATTATGTGTCACGGACACACACACACACACACGCACACACACACACGCACGCACACACACATACATACACATACACATACACACAACCTGCACAGTTGAACCCCCTTTTTTCATACAAAAAATCATTAACATGTTCTTTTTTTTGGGGGGGTTGTTGTTTTATTATTATTATTTTATGTTTTTCTTTTTTTTTTTTTTTTTTTACGTTGGTAAACTTGGATCAGAACCACTTCGCGTAAGTAAGGCTCGTCTTAAAATGGGTCCATTGGCTATGGCATCATAGGTCGACAACCTTCGTGGTTTATTCATCCCCGCAGCACCTGCAGCACCTGGCAACATCACGCCATTGGGTGATTTACGAGCTGCTTGACTTAATTCCGCAATACGTCGTCGTTGTTCTTCTGCTTGTAGATCATTTTCTTTCTTTCGTAACAATGTCGTCGATTCTGCTGAAGAAGACTGTTTCCACTGTCGCCATCCCTCAAAATCAATCAATGCTTGCATACAACCCCATTCAATGATCTTTTTCTCTAGCCACTCTAAGCTCACTGGCTTCGTGAGGAAATCATTACATCCTGCAGCTAAGGCTGCATGACGGTCTGATTCCAATGAAGAGGCTGTCAGAGCTACTATAATCACTGGTGATCGGAACGTCGAAGGAGGAAGCTCCAAACCAGAAGTAGTACTAGCAAGGACATCTGCATCCTCCATAAATTGAGGATCTGCCGCGGCCGCCGCCTGTTGTCGCAAAAACGAAGAAGACATGGGAAGAACCCCAATCTTTTGCTCCTTTTCAATGGCGCGGATCATCTTGGTAGCTTCAATACCATCCATCTTGGGCAACTGAATATCCATCTAGAATAGAATTGGGAGGATTTCTCCCTGGGTCAGCCCCACCGCTTCCTCCCTTCTTCATTGGCCTCTAACCTACCAGTACCAAGTGGAAATGACCTCCTTTCCATTTCTCCACAGCTTCTTGGCCATTACTTGCTACTGAATATTTGATCTTGTGTTTCTTCATCCAAGCCGATAAAATCGTTTGATTGATCACATTATCTAGAACAAGTTTTCGTTAAGAAAACCCATGTTTTTTTTCCCTTTTCCTTTTTCTTTTTTACCTTCCACAATCAAGACGTTGATCGGAGGATTGACAACTCCCGCAAATGGGGTCTTTCCCTTCTTCTTCTTCTTATTCCATTTTAATGTAGACATTGTCTTGGCCAAGGGCTTCTTGCTTTCTGTCGCCGTCTCCGTTTCAGCACGTCCTGCAGTTGAGGGCGCCTCTTCTTGGTCTGGCCCAGCCTCCGCTAGAGATGATGCTGTGCCTGGATGCTCCTTTGCTGTCGTACTACCAGGGGTATGCACCGCCTTCTCTTGATGTTTTGGGGAGGAAGCAAGTCCGCCGCCATGAGTCAGTTTGAACTGCGAACAGCCCGGCGAAATTTGACCATAACCAGGTATACCCGAACCATTCGTTAAATAGTCATTCACAAGAGGCTTCTGCGAAGGCGTGCCCAACTCGGTATGCGACCGACGTCGATTGGGACCAAGCCAGGTTGCCGGTAGACGAACGCCACTGTTTTCTCGCTCCGCACCGGAAGGCAATGTCGCCGGCGCAGAACTGTTTGTACGCAAATGGTCCGAAAAATACGGATTGCTCTCGAGCATCCCCTCTGCATGACTCACAGGCTGACTATGCACAGCGCCATTATGGTGATGATGATAATGATGATGATGTTGATTAGTAGTAGCAGTAGCAGCAGCAGCAGTAGTAGTAGCAGTATTCCATCGGCTATGGCCTCCATCCCCAGGTGAGCCTCTATGACCTTCGGGTGTTCCGCCAGGTGTCACAGGTGTCTCGCGTTGGAAAACCATCGTCGGTGTCGGAGGAAGCGGACTCGTAGGTGATGTGGCGATCGGCAGAAAATGAGGTTCAACCACCGCATGATGATAAGCGGTGTGTAATGCTGTCAAAAAACGGCGCGGTCCAGCCGGCTTCGGCACAACCACCACACGTGGCATGGAAAAAGGTTGCATACACGACGCCGCAAACCACTGAACAGAGTCACGTACACGTTTGTAATTGGTCAACGATGTAAAATGAATAATAGCCGTCGTGCCTTGATGAAAGAAATTCTGATGGGGGACCCCTGACTTGTTATGTTTATGGCGCCGAAGATGCTGATGGTTTTGAAGTACGTTGACAGAAGCGGGTGGCTGAGACCGAAATTCGCGCAGTTTACGTTCCAATGTAACAATATCATCATCAATTAGAATAAACGCAGGTGGCATGGCATGCAGTTGCTCTTCTTCAATAGCAGGGGATGGCACGGGTGGCGTGCCTACAGGACGGGTTGTCGTCGTCGTCGTCGTCGTGGTTGTGGTGGTCGTGGTGGTCGTTGCTGTAGTTGCCGTTGCCGCCATTGTTGTTGTGGTCGCCGTAGGCGTGTTTGTACGATGTGTTTCTGAAGACTGGCTTTCTCCTTCGGTTTCTTCTTCCTCAGTCCCTCCTTCTTCGGGTACATCGGCTAAGCGGGCTACAGGCACATGACTAATGTCTGTATTCCAACTAGCCAAGCATCCTGTCAAATGTTTGGCAAACACGCTATGTTCAGGCGCATGAAGTACCATTTTCAGCCCCTTGAGTGATTCAATAAACTGATGCAGGTCTTTCAATGTAGGTTCGTTGGAAAATTTGATGCCAGCACAATGCTTATGCAGAATCAAAGAAGGATCTTCAATCACCAACAAGCGTTGATGATTATTTTGTCCTGTCTCCATCTCCATCTTCACTTCGAAACGTGTTCGGTTCTTGCTCAGGTCATCCACCGAAAGGCTACCACCTACATACTGCAGCAGTTGGGCTGTCAGGTTGGCATTGGGCAGCAATGCAGGACTCAGGCCGTCAGGAATCGCAGGTGACGTGGTATGAATTACTTCCAAGATAATCGTCACTTTTCGATCTGTCACAGGTGTCATCTGCAAACCCAACTCGATCGAAGCACCAGGTGTGCATCCTTCCAAAATATTACGGAGCAACTACAAAAGAACAACAACCGTGAGCTTTTCTTTTCCTATCAATATATATATATGTATATATATATTACGTTAAGTAGAGCGTGGCGCATAGCTCCTTCGTCGCCAATCACATTGGTATGGTGTAAACCATTGTCGACATGGTAAATAACAAGATTAACAGAGACTTTGGCTGCCATGCCTGCAAGCGCATCGCCGACATTTTGTACAAGGTCACCGACATCAAATTCTTGGCGTGTGTCGCTGCGTTGTTCTACTGCTTTTCCATTGGTATCATAGGTTAATTTTTGTAAGAGAGCAAGCTTTGAACTGATATGACAGACTTGTTTAATGGTGGTATGGATGGGTGAGATGCTTGCAATCGGAACGGCGATAGAACAAGCACTCAGTAATTCATGGGTATTTGCGAGAATAGTAGCAGGTGAGAATTGTTCCAGGGTGGTGATGACCATCAGTGCTGCATCTTGCACTTCGCGTGAAACGGTAGATAAGAACGTGATTTGTCGATCGGCATAGTTTTCGACTGCGTTATCGACCAGTTTTTGTAAAAGATTGTGTTCATGGACACCACGTTGTTGTACATAGTGCTTTTGTTTTCCGTCGGCTCGATCGATACGATGGGCCATGTAAAATAAACAAACACTGAATAATTCCAAGCAAATCAAAGGCCAGTAAAAAACGGGCTGTGTATCAAAGAGAGAGGGTATCATCAACGTAACGGCAGCCATCAGTAAAGCACTGTGCTGAGCCCACGTCAAATAGAGTTGCACACTTTCAGGTCGTTTTGCCCAAACACCTGTCATCAAGGACCACCATACGATTAATAAAAGTTGAAACGATTGTTGCATCCACGCCTTCTCGTCGATGACTGGGCTCTGAAAGACAAGCGCGGTTCCGCCCGTAGCACAAGCAAGACAGGTCCATACGACAGCAGTGACAATATGATGTACTTCACGCGCTACGGCTTCTTCGTCTTCATTTTCATCATCTTCTGTGCAGTGGGTGTCCAGTTGAATAGGTGGAAGACGTATTGAGAAAGGCATGCCTTCGATTCTTTCTATTCTGACATCTTGAGAAGCCCATACGGAACGTAGATAAGACAATCGTGGTCGTTGCATATGCGATGAGGGTATCCATTCTTCAGAAGCTAATGTTGGTAATGATGGGGATCTGTCCATCGGAACTGCATCATGCAATGCCGTTTTTCTTTCTTCCTCTTCGGCGCGTTCCTGAGGTCCATGTAAACAAGCTGATTCCTTGGTCATCGTATTATCCGCCGGTAGAGTCGGTTGATTCGTAGTACCGGTCATATTGTATCAGCTGGCTATGGTACCTTTGGGGTTTCAGCAAAGAAAATGACTAGGAATCTTTCAAGTGAATAGAGAAAGTAATTCACATACACATAGAGAAACAAACGAAACACAAAAAATAAAGAGCAAAGAAGAAGCAGATATAAAGAAAGAAAAAAGAAGAAAAAAGAAAAAGGCGACAAAGGAGTCGTGTGAGTGAAGCAACGGGAGTGAAAAAAGAAAGAGAGAAAAAAAAAAGAGTCATGTTGTACACACATGCGCTGTTTAAAATGAAGCTCTTACGGGCTTCTTCAATTCATATATACAAGTGAATTACTATAAAGTTTGTTTGTACTGCAGCTGAAAATGTTATCTCTTTGCATGAGCTCTGTGAACATCACTTTCTCTCTCTCTCTTTTTTTTTTGCATGATTTTTGCTATATCTATGGGGTGTCTGGAAAAGGGAGTCCGACATATCAGATCTCTTAACACCTGACTTACCAGGGAATTTGCCCTTGTGGGCCTTCTATATACCGAAAGGCATCTGGCTGGCCAATCTGTATGTATCCATGTGTTGGGGTTGAAACGGCGCGAGTGCAGAGGCCACCCTGGCGGACCCTTTCAATGCGACGTACACTCTCTCTTGCTGCATTGGTATCCTGACTTATTGTGCTGCGACCAGTGGGCTAAACTAGGACAATGAGGATGGACACAGGAGGCGACGCCATTTCTGCCTTGCTCCTCCCCGAACATGACCTTTTGATGATTAAATAAACAACCATAAAGGTGGACCGCACGGTGGAGCTACCACTCGATCCTCCTTTTTTTTTCTTTTTCTCTGGAGCTGCGCCTTCCTTTTCTTGCCCATTTGAGTCGTTCATTTTGGTGGCAGCACTTGGTTCAAGTAGATAAAGTAGTAGACGGTCAACGTGTGCAGTTCCCACGTAACATGCTGATCCGGTAATCTTTCCACGGGACATCGAGCGGACACGTTCTACCATATCCTCGGTTTGGATACCCGGGCCGACTCCACAGATAGACTCAGGCCCCTCTCTTACAGTGGACGTCACCTGGTGATACAGCCAGTAAGTAGTCGGTTATGCTGATCAATACCGTATTACCTGGCGTTTTGCATCTTGCGCCTTGGTGATATCCCCCCATTCTGTAGAGTGGCTGGACCTCTCTCTCTTCTAGATCCTCAATAAAGTGAAACAGGATGGAGCACTGATCGTGATCCCGTTTGGCCCGGAAGTGTCTTCGGATAACTTGCAGCAGTTTGCATGCTTCGAAACGGGCTTTTCCGCGAGCAGGCTTTCTCCTATTTGTACTGTACTTTTATAGTCTGTGCAACACCTTCTAAATTAGCTTTATTCCAGGTTCCAACTTGCAACCATCCTATTGTCGCGTCTCTTTAGAGCTGAGACTTGACGCATTCTGCTGTCGCCTCCTTCGCCGTTCTAGCATGTGCTTCGCCAATATGCTGGATACTGTAAATAGCATAGCTTCCACGCATGACCTCGTAGACCTCAAATCTAGGAAATGCTGAAGTGCAAGTGCATCCATCTGTCCCATGGTGTAGCGTCACCCCGTTTTTTTTGTATTTCTAGCGCTTTTGATTATATCCTGTGCTATCCTTTGATGATGAATATACGTAGCCGTTACTTGCTGCGTTTGGCTTTGTCTTCGAGACATATTAGTCAAACGAGGCAAGTAAATGTCGTTATGAGTAAAAAAGCTTAACCTATTCTATTCACGACGTGAATAAGCTAGAGATCAACATCACTATAAGATACGATCATTCCTATGCTACACTGCATCCATTTTTGGAATAACCAAAACATTCATCTCGGCAACTACTTAGATTCTGGTACTGGAGTACCACTAGTTAGTTTCCCATTTGTTGATCGTTTTCAACGACATGCAATTTTTGCGCCAAACATATCCAATGTTTGCTTCTGTAGTCTGGGTACAACCGCCATATTTAGCGGGAATAGGGTGTGTCTCGTTTACGCCCTGACACGCCTTATATGTTGATACGAAACCAGATTTACGCCTAGAATACATGACTATCATGCATTTTACAGCGAAAAAATTGCTGTTTCACATGATGAGTATACAGTTTCATATGGTGGCAAAGTCGAATAACTCCCGCTTGTATGAGTAAAACAATCTCCCCTCCGACTTAACTTGGACATAACTCTACAGGATATAAGACAAGCCAGTCTTGTAGTGGTGATGACGAAGGTGGTTGCAATTATTGCAAATGGCCAGTGACAGGAAAAGACAAACACACGTACTGTTTTAAGTCTCTGTGGTCTATTTTTGTCTAGCATTTCAGTATCCTTGCTAATTTCTCTTTGAGAACAGGTAACATACAAGTATTGCACAGAAAGCATTCTAAAGACGGGACTGAATCTACATACACGGAAGATTATTGCAGAGTTCTCAGCTTGGGAAGGCAAGAACGTTGCCAAAATGTTATATCTCCTGCCGGTAGCAAGGATACCCCGTTCTTTCGATTGTAGGCGTAACGGGCACCGAATGGGATCGACGTCTGAGATGTGAATTACCTTTCATTATCGTAGGTTCCCGCCTTAGTGCAAGCAGGGTACATTCACTAGTACATGTGGCTGCGACGTTGCAGCTTATTCTCTTTCTTCACCTTTTCCTTTCTCTATGTAGTCTTCTTGATTGGGTGCAAGTCAATTTAATCTATTTCCACTATCTAACTTTCCGTTCAGAAGATAGTTCGTTTTATGCCACACATTAGAGATTCAGTCCTAGCAGATGGTACTCTGGTAGTGTACATTTCTTGTGTAATCATGTATTATCTGCCTGGATGCCTGTCTTTCCTTGTAAGGCGTCGTGATTGTGGTCATAAGACTAACACCAAGTTGAGGAGGAGCATAACAAAGAACCTCCAAAAGAATAAGAAAACAAGAAGAAAAAATCGATCATCACGTACTGCGCCTTAAGACTAGCTTATCAACCCACGTGCTTTGAAGCGGGAAATAACACTTTTTCTGGCCTTTATCGCTTACTTCCCGTAACATACACAACCTTTTTTTTTTTTCTCTGATAGGCAACAGCGTATGTATATAAAGAAGACGTAAAGGTTTTATGTGATAACCGTTCTCTCTCTTCATGCATTAACAGACATCTTTTTTTTTCTTTTTTACTCTATCCTTTTTCTGACTTCTTAGCAACTTGAGGTGCCACCAATTTGTTCCACCATGACATCGATACTATCACCATCTTCCATATCCAACTACATAAGAGAAAAAAACAGACATTAATCATGTGTACCAAACGACTCATGCTACGCGCACTGGGGTTTGTTTTATTTTATTTATTTTTTCTTTGGGCGCGCGCTGACTTACCTCTTGAGGAGTGTTATGGGGCATGACACGGTGGCCATCGTACAAAAATCGTACGGCGGTTGGGCTCTTGCCTTGACGATCGCAGTAAGCATCCATCAATTTCTTGAGTTGTGTGGATCGCTTGATCTTGAAAAACACCTCATTGTTGTCCTGACAATGGCGGTGAGTGAAGCTGCTGTAACAGATTGACCCAGAAATCTTACACTGCCAACCACTTTTAGGTTGATGTGCTCGGTTCCGGTAATGTTTTCCTTCTTTTCAACTTTTTCACCTTCCATGGTCAAAAAAATAACTGCAGAAAAAAAATAGAAAAAAAGAAGACCTCTTTCAGTGGTGGGTCAAATTGCACTCCCCTTAGCGAGCCGCAGTGACGCTTTTTGTTGTTGTTTCGTGAGAGTTGAGATTTCCGATGTGAATGTGTCTGGAAATTCACCGGAGACGTTTTACAACTCCGAAGGTACACTTGGCTCGGCTGGCAGTATATGCCTGGACCAATTTGAACGAATGACAGCTCTAGAACAAAGTGCGGACCTTCCGCGCTGGCGAATAAAATATGATAAAACAAAGTGCATCCCTACCATATAAAGCAACAAAACGGACAAGCAAATGCTTTTGGTTCCTCATAGAAATAGCTTATATATAGCGTCCACCTTTTGACTCTAATCTGTAAATTTTTTTATAATTATAATGGATTGCAATCAAAGCCAGTCATCTCAGCAAGATCCAACACCTTCGGCTTCAACATCTGGTCTCACTATGTGTACGTATTGCTGTTGAACTCTCGTGAAATATACATTAATGCTAACGGTTAACAGCCGGCTCGTCTGACGAAGTCAATAGAATGGAATTGGCTTCCATGGAAGAAACGCAATCAAATCCAGAGGGACTTCCTCCAAGCGAAGATAACAGTAATGACGAGGCGTCAGATGGATCGCTACACGTTCAGTACCTGGCTACCTTGCGAGATAGACTAAAGCAGGAAATGGAACAATCACCTAAAAATATTCCCAAATGCTATCAGAATCAGAGTTATTGGGTGACACTACCTAGTCCGTATTTTGCTCTCCGTGGCCAAACAAGATTGGACCCTTCACCGCTTTACTATCCTCGCGTGTTTGCGTGGCTAGTCCATCTGCTCATCAAGGATTTCAAGTGCCCTCAATGCTCTGGAGGTTTTCGCGTACGTGGCTGGGCAGACAGACCAATTGCAAGAAAGTTTTGGATGTGCACGACAATTTCTATATCATGTCGTATAGATATCAATGCAAACGGTGCAGTCGATCATACTTGGGACATGACAATGAAATTATCAAAAATCTACCGCGATACTTTCTCACCGCGGAGCAGTATCTCGAGAGTTGATGAATATGATGCGTAGCTGCTTCCATTCCGGAATAGGACCTGGTCCATTTTCTCGAACCATCGGTGAGCATCATCACCTGTTACGATATATCTTGCTGATATTTGTTGGCTGGTTTTCTAATGAGTATGTCGTGCAGTACGCATCTCTTTATTTGGACCTTGTACTACTCGACACGACATTTTCCTTGTTATGGCTTAGCTAACGTCGTTTCCCACGTAATTCCAAACGAATTGTGACAGAAGAACAGCGGGGAGTCTTGATGGAGTTTCTAATATAATGAGGATAGCAAATCCAGTGTTTTCCTCGTTTGGAGATAGAAACGGTTACGACGGCACATTTCCAAGTGCGAAGTATTTAACGAATATGTACAATAATTGCGTGGAATTGCGTTCGACGGACCATTATCCGCATACGAGTACAATGCCAGTGACAATTCTCAACACTGATTATAGTCATAGAGTGCGTAAGATAGTAAGTTATCTCTACTTTGTTTGACTAAACGTAATCCGTAGATCCCAAAGTATGTCTCCAAATTTCTCATCACTCATGTTTCTGGTGGTCTTGGACAATGAAGAACGAATGTGCATAAATCCGGGTTTATGCCTAGAAAGGAAACTGCCAGTCAAATCATCATGATCTATTATCGAGAAGAAAAATAGTGCCTGTCTAGCTTCAGTTAGTATAGATATAATACTTAGATACAGTTGGAAAAGACAACATAGAGATTCTGAATAAATCTGTGTAAACCGTCTCAAAGCAGTTCTACCCGTTTTCTCTGGTACTAATCTCATGTGAAGGTTGGTCTGCAGATGAAGAGACGTGCTGATGTCTGACTTGAATAAAACGTGACCTAAACATGTCTGATCTATGGTGCGATAAATTGAACATCTACGGTGTGATAGATCCTTTTCTTAGGAGCCATATCAAATTTTGGGCTTGGAGATCAATAAGGTTTAGGGGTTTTGCTGTTGCACAAGCTATGGCTCCAAAAGATGCCGGTCGGATTGGGTATGGTTCTAAAGAGATCTGGTGATAGATCAACAACAGTGATTTCTTTGTATTGTGAACTATAAGATAGGGACGACCACCACATTTCAGTCCTCATTCTCTTACTTTGTCGTTTTTGCCTTTATCATGGAGGAGGAGGTTCAGGAACCACCTCGCCGTCGGAGACGATATGGATCTCAGCATAGCCCTCTATCCGACCTGCCTGGTCGTGATTGTTCGTTTGTGCGTAAACTAAAGCTGTCCAATTTCCTGCAAGAGGACTATAAGCATTTGAGGGCATGTCTATCTTGCTTTTCTCTGGACAAAAGCTAAATTCATTGATGTAGGTCGCTTTTCGTGCACTTGCGGAAGAATATGCCGCTGCTTGCCAGTGTGCAATGTTTCTCGTTAACCTACACATTCGCCGTTGGCTCGAGGGCCAGATAGAACTTTTCCCTCCGATTTCCAAGGAATATTTCTTCACTGCTGCTTTCAGGATGGTATTGCAGCGAGATCCCGGCACCAATGTCAGAGTAGCTTTTGTATGATGTTACTATAATTGATCAATCAGCAGGCTGAAATTCTTTGTCTTCTATATACTTTGTAGTCCGCCTATCGATGGTGCGTTGACCTGAGAGAAACTTTTGAGACCGTGTTTAATTTGTGCAGATTCGATCCACAAACATCAGAAGGTACATAAAAGGACTTACGCATTTTAAGGATATTCATGTATTATTAGAAAACTATTCTCTCCCGACACTGACGCACGTCTTAAGAGACCTGGCTCCTTCGTTTGCAGGGAAAATAACTGCCAGTGAGCGCTTAATATCAAAGAGGCAAAAAGGCAGTTGTATATTTACGTTTTTTCGCCTTCGTAGACACCTTTGAACATGTCACGACAAATCTCCCAGTCTACATGAGAAGAACATTTAATGCATTTTTTCTTCGCCTTTTCGAACGGTATCCTCAAACCCAATACCACAATGTGAATGGCCTAGGTATTATATCTTATTCATTTCCTCTACAGTAGCTAATGTGATATTTGTAATTCTAGCAACTCGCTGCACGAACGCAGTCTTGGCACAGAACAATTTCGACCATAACGCATGGCCAGCGTTTGGTACTGATGCGGTTGCAGAGTTCGAAGCATTCTATACGTAGGTTTTGTATGATTGTTAACCATTTCGTGATTGTGTATCACTAACTGCTCCATGTCTTATAGCGAGTTTCTGTGGACTTACACGGAAACCTTCGGAAACACGGACATTTCAGGCGATTTAAGCGATGAGCAGAAGGAAAGTTTACTTCCCTCCATGCTACAGTTTTCTTTCCATCTGCTTAAACAATCGAACGAGTACGATGGGGAAGGCTGGTCACTACTACCGTTAGCAAAAAATCAAATAGGTATGGTTGAATGAGCGAAAGCCTCTACTTAGGCATTATGGTCTAACGTGCACGCTATAGGATATGTGCCGGTTTCCCACCCGATCCTATACTGGATTTTGCAAGGTGTTGCTGTGGACCTCCCGGACCATCTGTTCGTAAGTGATCTACAAAAAAGTAAATGGAAATTAACTAGCCTTCCCAAAAGCCTCCCTTACACAATCCCCGTGTTTTCGCCAGTGCGCATCGGAGCGCAGTTTACCGTGAGCAGCTTTGGGAAGAGATTTTTTGTATAGACCGCGTCATGCCTAGGCATTGGCGTTCGCAAGGTTTGCTTATAATCGATCACATGTAAATGCTGATCTCATCATTCTTTGCTTAGGAGAAAACAATGAACAGCTTCCACAATTCGAATTTGACTACGGTTTCGAAACAGACGGTGTGATGGCGGCCGTCAGGTTCAAGTCTCGCAGGCCCAATCGAGGTATAGTTAATGTTTGCCACTTTATGAAGCAACTAATGGGGATACCTGCGTCTCAGCTTCCTACCCTTCATCCAGAAGAGACTTCCAATTCTTGCCCCGAAATAGAGACATGTCTGTTGTCCAACGTGGTTTATACCACTTAAACAAGGAGCCCACAGGTTTCACTGCAGCACAGGACCTAGACCCCGGATTGACCCGCATAGTGGGGATTGACCCAGGTATGTCACCCGCTCTTGAAAAAATTCAGTGATAGCTATATACCATATAGGCATCCGATCCCTGGTAACTACTGTTGACACAGCGGATAACTTACGTGATCGGCGAACAAGGCAGCACCATACGTTTACGGTCACGAATGATTATTACCAGTAATATAGCAAGATGACGTTCGTCATGGTGTGATAACCATATCAATTTCCAGGAACAGCTCCAAATTCACCTGGAGTCTCCAAATGGAGCGGTTCTTCCGCTTAGCTGCGAATATGCAGCAGGTGTATGATCGTCTGGCGGAGCACCCAAGCACGCAGGCTTCGCTTTTAGGGTTTCAAAGCTATCTTTCGACGCAATTTGCGGAGAAAAATAGGTACTTTCTGAATATATATCGCTCGTATGTGTCCGTTCTAAAAGGATTTTGCTAGGACTGAGGAATACAATCGTCATTATCGTCCTAGAGAAAGACGTGGGCTCCTGGAATCTGCGAGAAAAATGACAATGGACGTTATTGCGGATCAAGCTGCAGGCTTCTATCCTAATACAAGTTTGGTAAGCCCATCAACGCATCATACGAGTGCATTAATCGTTATGCGAATAGCCACCTATCCAACATGTACACAAAGAGAACAAGAGGCACCGGAAACGAAGACGCCAGCAGCACCGGCGAAATCAGGGAGGCGGCCAGCGGGACCAGCGCCGGGTTCTAATCGCTTACGGTGACGCGGACCTACATACCGGCATGTATACGACGTATGGTCCTCTGCCAGTCAAGGCAAGCATTTGATTCACGTTGATATTGAATTTTTAATCGCTATTCTATGTAGACGTTTCGCAAAGCCTTGGCTCGGCGATGCCCGGTGATATGTGTAGATGAGTATAATACCAGCAGGGTCTGTAGCGTCTGTCATAACGATACTATCCAGCTGCGTGATCCTAACCTACGCATTTGCAATCACAAGTATGTATAATATGCGACCAAACACAACGAAAGTCTAAACATTAGATATCGTTCATTAGAAAAAAGTACCTAAGCAAGCGCCCGAACAAGCGAAAGCGGCAATACTGTCTCGACGAAAACGATGAACTATTGCACGCTACATGCGAATGCCCTGACAGGTGTCAGCTAGGTACAGTCTTGGTACACTGTCTCTGGCTAACCGCCTTAATAGCTCCAACCGACTTTCGGAATATCGTCTATCCCATTCGGCTGTGTCCCCAGTGCGTATATGATAGACAAGGAGAGATGACACCTTTGTAAGTAATACGATTAGTAGGATATGCTAAGTCTCTAACATTACATTAGTTTTGGAACAGAGACGTTAATGCCGGCCATAACATGCGTGAGATACTTGTCCGTTACATTGAATCCGGATCCAGTTAACGTCTCGTCCCGAAGCGCTGTCTCGGACAGCTCAGCAGTGAGGCACTGCTATCTGGTCACTCGTTTGACAAGTATTTGAGTTAGGTCTTACGAGTCATGCTTTGGAACGACGTGTTAATGAGAAATTAAGGCTATCCAGACACCGTCTGTGAGCCCAATGCATTTTGCCGGAGACCTACTCTAGCCTCAGGATGAGTAGGTAGGACCCAAAGCAGATACGGACAATGGAAGAGGTTATACAAAGTGAATGAGTGAGGAAATCATATGCTACGGTGCCAATCCACAGGAACCAAGTCGTTCGCCTCTGCCATCGACGGTTGTTTCCTGCACCTTGCCCTCTACACCTTGCTCATAGCCGTATTCCAGCTTAATCCCTTGATAGACACAAAATTTATTAGGATAGCATAAAAACACATTCATGGTTAGTAAATGGAAACAAAGCTTGGATGTCATTTTACTTACCTACAAAGAGTTATTCCGCCGATGGGGGGGATGAACGATTCCATATTCAACCGTATTCGAATAGTAAGGAAGTTATCGTGGTCGACTCTATCTATTCATTTGAAACTGTGTACAGTGAGTGTGCCATAATGGAGATAAATATTGATCATCTTGTTTGAATAAAGGGACTCTGTATATTTGCTTTCTAATAGCTACAAAAGTCGAAGAACTCATAGAGTGTACAAACGAACAATTTCGCATGACAATACTACAAGACAAATAACCTCGCGAACTAATAGTTGACAGCAAGATTTAAAACGATGATTGGTTGACGCTGTGGCCGAGATAAGCAAGTTACTAAAATGACTCGAACTTTTGTGCGCATAGCAATTCCAAAATCAAAGAGATTGTTCACAGATATTTATCAGTTTGAACGATGCATACATCTAGCTTGTGAAAAAAGAAAAAAAAAACAAATTGAATTACACAGCCTGTCGGTACATGCAGCTGCCAATGATTTGCATGTGGGTATATCATGTTTGAACACAAAGCCGGCTACTACATGCCACCAAACACACAGAGATCAGTTTTTCTACTTTGTAAGCTGCTCAAAAAAAAAGATGTATTTTCAATGGTATGCAATGTATCAACCTAGCTCTTCCCACAGCGTTGAGCATGAGTTCCCTTGGATAAAATGTATCACATTGTTACCCACTATCATCTACCAGTCGAGTTCCTTTTTTAAATGGTCGCATTGCATTGGACAAGCGTTGATGGTAGCCCAACCACTACCGCTCCGACCTTGCCGTTTTAATGCGAATTCCCAGTAATGGATGCTACACACTAAGATCGGACCGATCTCTGGTCCATATTCTTCTTCAGCGACTTCTCCATGAAATGACAAATCAGCACCGGCATGTGGACAGTACCGATCGGCAGCATACTTTTCGCCATTGGACAATGTGACAATGATCCTCTCACTGTCATCAGGATCAACTTCAATCGACTGTTCTGAAGTAGAAGAAGTCCAGCCTTTTGGGTCCAATGTTGTGCTTTCAGTTTTTTCTTTTGCTGTCTGCTTGCTATCTGTTGCGAGGGTAGGAGCGCTGGGTGAAGGGTGCTGGTCTCCTATTGAGTCTATTTTGTCATTTGCATGTTCTGTCACGCGCTTGTACTTGATAGTGGGAACAAACATCGAAGGAAACCAATTAATAACAAACATTTTTACTTCCTAACGAACGCGAACCATGAACGTCGGAGATGGACTTCATCTTGATAATCTCCTAAGGACCGACCGAACAGGGCTCAACCCGAAGAAAAGTATACACAAAGAAAATTATTCATATTATTATTCGGAAAAAAAAAGTTCATCTTCTCTGTGTGTGTGTGTGTCCCTGTAAGATGCTACCATTTTCGCAAGGCTGTTCTAAAATAAAAAAAAAAGGTTTTTCTTGGCTGTTGTGCACCATTGTTTGTTGATACCTCCACAAAGGTTAACAAAATTGGGAAATTGAGAGCGTTCCTATGGCGACGATCCGCATCGCCCGATAATTTTCCACATGGAACGTCCCCCATCATGTTTTGTTAGCACGATGGAATGCAGGACGGAGAACGAAAGAAGCTTGAACGAAAAAACATGCGTTCAAGCTGTCGCCCATGGCTGAGTATCAATTTTATGCTTACACAGCATACCCTTTGTGGTCTCTTATCGATACCACGTCATCTATTTCAGAAAGATGGCAGCAAAGTTCTACGTACTTCACATTCCAAGCGTATCATTCCTAATGTAAGGTGATAATGAAATGACTGGATTAGCGTCCTTCAACTTCCTTTGTACGGACAATCAAAGTAGGAGCACCATAGAGGTAGGTAGGTATCTAGCTTGCTACATCACACACACACACACAGAGAGAGAGAGAAGTAGGTATGATGGATAAATAAATAATAAGCAGGTAGGTTTCCTTGAATAGAGTGAATGATAAGGGCCAACACTACAGACATTGGTATGTCGACTACCCACCGATACAAGCACTGAGCACCTTGCTGCATTGGTTACCATTTTGGGGTAGCACAGGCTTATCTGACGGATCGAGTGCACACCTGAACATATGCAGATAGACAATAGACGAAACCCATCTGCATATGGTAAAAACGGAGATATAGAGAAACGGGGAGAGGTATAACTGCGCCTGCAGCTTCAGTCAAAGTGTGATGATTAGAAGAAATGAACAAGTCAAGGGAGTAGAACCTGCAGGGGGCTAGAAGCCACTTTTCTTCATGACAATCATTTTCATGTGATAAAAAAAAAAGAAGCGGATGGACATTTATTTTGCGAATAATAAAATTTAGATAGACAGAACTTCACATATAAAACTGGTGAATCAACGCAACAAGAAGGAAAAATTCCTTACCACACCAGCAAAATATTTATCTCCACTCCTTACAACCAAAAAAAGAAAAAAATAACAAAAAAAGATGTATATATAACGACTTCCGGGATGTCTACACCTGATGAAACGGGCCCGACTTCTCACAAATCGTAATTTACTCGCCGGTGTCCACGTAGTAACAACAATGCTTTCCTGAATTCCTTTGCGGTTTTTATTTTTCTTTCTTTCTTTCTTTCTTTCTTTCTTTTCTTTTCTTTTCTTTCTTTTTTCTATATCTTGTGAGAGAGATATACATATGCCCTTTTTTTTCTTTGTTTTCTCTTGTACCCGTGTACGTTGCTATCAAAAATTCTTCCATGAACTTCTTTTAATGCCCTGTTTTGTTTTTAATTCCCCGCTGTAAATTTAGAAGAAAAAAAAAAGAAAAAAAAAGCCGTCTGCCCGAAATACATGTGTACCTTTTTTTAAAACCGGAATTTCTATAACATTTTATAAAAAGGTGGCGGACCCTTGAACCTTAAAATCATAGCAAGTGTTATCTTCGTAAATAGAGAGAGATAGATAGGTTCAGTTGGTTATTCTACCGACAGATATCAGCTTGCCTCATAGTAAAAAGTCTATATGCGAGATACTATACAGCTTTTTAGTATGGACCATGTCGACCTCCTATGCCCGCAAAAAACTAAGACAAGTTTGGTAATGCACATCGCCACACAGATGGATCTGCTGTTCTATGAACCTAATGCTGCAATGCATAACTAAGACGGTTAGAGCGCAGTAAAGGAGTTCGGGGGCGAACTCCCATCAGTTCGGAGAAGTATACAGAATGGAACCTTTGCAAAACAAAGCCCTCGTAATAAACTTCACATTTCATTCGTCCAATCTACATGCAGAAACCGCTATCTGCGCAAATGTCAGGAGTACACATATGCCAAAGTAATGTTGAAACCGATGATAACAAGAGACTATCCAGAACGATTTTCCTAG
Organism: Saksenaea vasiformis B4078; assembly: GCA_000697055.1. Classification (NCBI taxonomy): domain Eukaryota; kingdom Fungi; phylum Mucoromycota; class Mucoromycetes; order Mucorales; family Saksenaeaceae; genus Saksenaea; species Saksenaea vasiformis. The sequence continues at coordinate 7,388 of JNDT01001883.1, read as the reverse complement.
GGACCATAGGTGGTTACATAATGGTGGAGTACTATAAAAGACGATTTTCTTATGAAATACGGCTCTATCCCCATAGGATGTATTATATAGCAAATATTCTGGCCAGATATTAACGTCAAGTATCTTGGTAAAACGAGAAAGTCTAGAAGTAAGTAATCTCAGCTCTGTGCACCACAGTATGGTTCCCCAAGAGCTCTCTGTAACAGCAAAAGCAAAAAGGCAGGCGTGACTCGGTTTTCTTCAATCCTGAACGAGCAACACCTTTCCGTTGTCTGACAACCGCGAATTGTCCAACGCATGTTTTTTTCTTTCATATACCAATCTTCGTATGAAATTTTCAGTCGAAACGGAAGAAAGTCGACAGTTGGCTGTCAAAGATGTCATGATTAAACAATTAAGGACCACAGAGACGCATTTACGAGAGCAACTGGAAACATGCAATAAACAAATAGAAAAAGTAAAATGCCGACATGAATGACAACCCATTTTATGGTTAATTAGCTTATGGCATCAAACAGGATCCATGCAATCGAATTGCGATTGAAAGAATCCATGATGGAGATGGCTGCCCTTGATCATGCAGAGGAAGTGCGTCAACAAAAAATTAAAATGCGTACGTTACGAACCCGTGGGTAGCTCGTAGGACTAAATGCTTTGTTCTAGTGATATCAGAATATGATACCAAAAGTGTCTACGCCGATTCAGCGAAGAATCAAACACAACGTTTGCAACAGACGATTGACGACTATGCGAGACGACTGCAGGAGTCCGAAGACTTGTGCGACGAGATGAGAACCGCGTTTAAATCGCAAATCAATTCATTAAAGAAATACTTTATGGAGACAAAAACAAAATTCAAAGAAAAAGAAGAATCACTAAAGGTAACGCAGGCACTACTACTTTTTTTTTTCCGCAAGCTGTTTGAGTAAACAAGTCAGCTAAATTAGAATGCGGCGGATGAAGCAAAGACGGAAGCAACAAGGCTGAAAAAAACGCTTTCACGACTACAACAGAAAACGAAACAAGAGAATTACGAATTACAGGAGGAACTTTCAGAAACAAAAAATCAGCTGGAGAAATCGAGACATGAACTGAAAGAGAGCAAACGGAGATTAGCTCATTCCAAAAAACAGATCAAAGGTCTCCAGAAAGAAACGGAAGAATTGACGACAATTACCCATACGCATCGACGAGACCATTTATCAGCGACACAACAGGATGAAACGAAAGAGTCAGACGATGTACACCCCCTGTATCACCCACTAACTGAAACAAATGAAGAAGTATACCCCATGGAACCTAGCAAAGACGCAGACTCACCCATCTTGCCACACCGCGAACTAAGCAAGGAAAAAGAGTTCTCGCCCTACCGTGAGCTAAGCAAGGAAGCAGACTTGCGAATAAAGCCCTACCGTGAGCCAAGCAAAGAAGCGGATCTACCTAGTGCGACACATAACGGACCAAGTAAAGAAGCAGATAAGCCCATGATGTTACATGATGATGATGAACCAAGCAAAGTGACTCGACGAAAGCCAGCACGTCCACGAAAAAAGAAAATCGACATAGATCAAGCAGATATGCCTGTTAATAATAATTATTCTTCTTCTGCTTCTTCTTTACGACGAGAAGAAGTGGTTTCGCAAGAACCTGAAGTACCAACCGTCTCTGCTTCTTCACAACCATCGACATCCTCTCAGAATCGTCCGAAACGACGTAAACTAGGGGCAAAGACGCGAGCCTACTTATTGCCTGATGAAGGAAACCTTAGTCCACTGACTGAACTGATCACGAAAGACGTATAAAGTTTTGTTCCTGACTATCGGAAGTAATGGAATGTAAAAAAAAAAGACACAAGATTTATTTTATATTTTTATTTTGTGTAATTTCTCTTTTTTATTTTTTGTGTATAATGCTTGCCAGTAAACCATCATCACCTAATGATACCGTTCATGATCTCGGCGATTTATTACAACGACTCAAAGTGCAACTTGATGTATTAGAAGAACAGAATTATGTGCATGTAGATCCTTGGGAAGCCAATGTCCAGCACTGTTATGCCAACCTTGTCGATTCGTTACCACGATCGGCTTCAGTGATACCTGCACCGGGGGTACCATGGTTTGAACCCATCCCACCTTACCAAGAGTTATCACAGCATCCATTAAATCTTGCGTATATACATTGGTGCACCTTGATTCGATGTTTACCACGCATGACACCTGCATCACAACATTACGTGCGAACCATTGCACTTTACGCCATGCGGCAGTTATTAAAAGCCAAAGAAATATAGAACGTGATTACTACTACTACTACTACTACTTTCCTTCTTTTACTTCTTGTTTCTTTTGTGGTAATGAACTGTTATTTTTTATTTATTTATTTGTTTAAACTGTAGAGAAAAGAAGAAGGAGGAGGAGAAGGAGAAGAAGAAGAAGAAGGAAAAAGAAAAGAAAACATGATGTGTGAGATGGAGATATAAGAAGAAGAAGAAAAGGAAAAAGAAGTTATGTACACAAAGTTTTTTTAAAAAAAAACAAAAAAAAAAAAAGAGGAGGAAATCGGGCCAAACCTACTTAGATATAATTCACTCGACGTCACCAGCGCGAGCTACACCTTCGCTGTACCAAACGACGACGCCTTTTCGTAGTTCTCTTCGCCAGAGGACTCCGCGGTACTGAAAAGTCCAGAAACTCCAGAAGCAGATCATCATCAGGCCACCGGCAGCACTGACGAGAAGAAGCCTGAGAATATTGGAAAAGCGTAAAAGATAGACAAGCGTAAAGCCGTCTCGTTTTGCCAATGTAATGTAAAGCAAGCCCCAGAAACTACCCGTACCAAGAAGGCACCAGATACGAAAGGCTAGTAAGCGGAAGCTTCCTAATTGCCATAATTTCAATTGTTTGGATGTCAGATGGTGTGGTGATGATGATGATGAAGAAGAAGAAGATGGAGGTATGTTTTGATCGAGTCGACTGACGAATTCCCATACGATAAGACCCCATGAATTCCGTCGTTCGAGCATCAATAACCAGAAAAGGGTAGTTGTTGGATGGGTTAGATCAATGGCGAGTCGTTCTGTAAATACAAAGATGCCGAGAAGCCAACCAGTCCAATAGAGCCAGGTACCGTACACCACACAGTGGCGTTCAATAGAAAGATGTTCAAATGTATGTGCGAAAAGATGCGTGATATGGAAAGCAAGGTGAAAGAAGACAAACACGGGAGGAAAGGTGTGAGTCCATGGTGGTGGATGGGTAATGAGAATGTGTAGTGAAAGAAGGATAATGGCTAATGTGAGGGTATACGTGGCGGGTGTATAAGAAATGCGGCTACAAAAGAAGTGTAAGTAGTTGTTTTATCATGATGATGATTATTGTGTTATTATTACATACATAGTCCGAGTGCTTTTTAAGATTGGTATTTCACGTTCAGTTGATCGTTTTTGTTCGCGAGACCAAGTAGTAGTGTCTTCATAATCTATACCAAAAGTTCGTTTTTCGTCGGAATGATAACCTTCGTCGCTTTGGTAAGAATGACACGATGCCGATGAAGAAGATGGTCGCCAACTCGATTGAGGGAGTGGGTCGCAGAAATAAAACATTCGTTCGTATTCTGCCATTCACAAGTAGTAGTAATAGTAGGAATAGAAAGACATAAGCTATTAAACTAGGACGAAAAGAAAAGAAAGCAAAAAAAAAAAAAGTACACAAGGAATTAATGGTTGGACATTAACACGTGAATAGGCTGGGTTGCTGTCCATCATATGAAAATCAAAATCAAAAAAATCCGCCCCTGATCTTCACCAATCAAAAAGCTTGAATACATAAAACAAGCTTTTCTCCTCTCTCTCTCTCTCTTAGTTGAATCACATCATGAATAAGTAAAATAAATGTATGTAAAAAAGAAAAAGGGAAATGACTGAGACAATACTACTGGTGTCATCATCGTCATCATCATCATCTTCTTCTTCTTCTCTATCTTCTTCTCTCCTTTTCATGATCCCAAACCCCCCTTCTTAAAACGTTGTTAGATAAAGGACTTTAGTTCCGATCTGCATGACAAATACGGGCATGCATCTATCTTTCTTTGATAGTTTCTCTTCAATTCACAGTAGTCAATCCTTACATAATGTCAAATAGACTAAAAAGGCGGTACATTGTTACCAAAGGATAACCTTTTTATTGTTACCTATACACTATTTAATCACCTTCTTTTTCTTTCTTGTGTTATGGTATGATTATATAACACCAAACAACAAAAAGGGAGATGTTGTCGCTTTTCTTTCTTTTTTTTTTTTTTCCTGACGGACGGCATGAATGCATCATGTACCTTGATTAACCGAATACGTTTCTTTTATGCACTGGCTGCAAGCACTTTTTTCTTTTTTTTCTCTAGTTTGACGGACAAAATCGTTGTTTTGCACGCTGTCAGTAAATAACATTGATATTACTGGAGAAAATGCCAAGGAAATCCATGTTGTTGCCACCACGGATAGTCATGCGTCTCTTTTAAAAAAATCATGCAGTATGATTAAAATGAACGTGGATCTGATTTGCATAACGACAATCAATTAAAGATGGAAGTCGATCTAACCTGACTCTGAACTCTGAACAAAGAAAATGCGACTATTTAGCCACTCATTGTCACTCACCCAAATTAAGTCTTATCTTAGGGAGTAAATACTCTGTGATGCGTGTAATATATGCCAAGCATTTTTTTCTTTTTTTTTTTGGAAAGCCTTACACGCACGGCCAACCGAAGACAGAAAGAAAGAAAGAAAAAAAAAAGGGGGGGAAAGAATGGGCAAGAGGAGAAACAGCAACTGGAGCAGAAAACATATATATATATATATATATATATATATGTACAGATGGATAAGTTTTGACTTGTATACGTACATTCTTCTATACATTTGATCTTCAAAAAAAAAAAACAACATGCAATTCTCTCTTATCGTTTTGATGTTGACCTTCTTGATCTTTACACAAGCACTTCCCATTGTCAAACGAGCAGATCATTCTGGTGTGGGGACGTACTACGATGTCGGTCTCGGATCCTGTGGCAAAACCAACAAGGATAGTGACAAGGTGGTTGCATTGAGCTCAACTCTAATGCAATCCGGTCAATATTGTGGCAAGAAGGTTTCGATTACAAGTAATGGTAAATCCGTCATAACGACAGTCGTTGATACTTGTCCCGGTTGCGGCAAGGATGATGTTGATTTAAGCATTACTGCCTTCAAAGAGATTGGTGATCCAAGCAAAGGCCATATTCCTGTCCAATGGAACTTTGTTTAGATGATTTTGTACTACATTTTCCATGTACTTTTTTTTTTTAATTTTCATTGTAGAAGTAGTTTGATCATAGAATATAGAAATTAAAAAATTTCCCTCTTTTTCTTTTTCACTGCTTATTGTTGTTGTTGTTGTTAGCAGTGAGTGTATTCAATGATAGGATCTCCAATCTCTGTCACCTCAGGAATGGAACATTTCAAATCGAATGCTTTTGCCAGGACGATCTTGTATATTTTCTGCACATTGATGGATTCGGCCGTAGAACAAAAAATTAATGGTGCTCGCATTGCCCGGGAATATTTTCGTGCCTATATTTGTTCTAATCAATCAAAATTAAATGATTTCTTCTTTCTTGCCTGCCTCGTCACTTCCTCATGATCCACTTTGGAAAGATGAATAAATTGATCATATTTTGTACCAATCAATAATGGAATGGCACTCTTCTTGAACACTCAGTAATGAAACAACAACAAAAACAGTTCCTTTTTTTTTTTTACCTTGTTTAGACCACGTGCTTGTCGATACCACTCTTTAATGCTGTTGAGTGTCGATTTCCGAGTCAGGTCAAATGTAAACAGTATAGCAACTGCGTCATTACAGACAAGTGGTAACATGCTCACAAACTCCTTTTGACCTATGTAATGACATAACCAATTTAAAAAAAAAAATGAAATGAAATCATCGCTACCTGTTGACTTCTTTTTCTTACCTCCAAGGTCCCATATACTAAATGTGATTTCGTTATTACGGATCGAAATCGTTTTCTCCATAAAATTAACACCTATTTTTTTTTAATAAACAAACCGAGATAAATGGAAACCAAAGTTTTTTTTTTTTTACCTAGTGTCTGTGTGTATTCTGTATCGAATGCGCCTTCTGCATATTTGACCATCAAACTCGTTTTGCCAATCTGAGCATCACCAACGATCCCGGTTTTGAGAATCAAGCTATACAAGGTGTGGGGGGAGGGAGGAGGACGCCGTTCAAAACTTGTGTTCCTCTCTTTTTATATATGGGATTCAGGATGTGTACCTGTGTTTGGGTGTCTTTTCGTGTAACGAATGATTACTATTACTATTGTCGACGACTGTTTCCATCGTTTCGTTGAAACTCATGTCAAAGATAAGAAAATGATGTGAGTACACAACATAAAATAAGATGAAAAAAAAAGAAGAGACAGAGAGAGAGACGGAGAAAAAAAAAGAAAAAGAAAGAACCACTTGTTGATGGCGTCACCTGTCAGGCGTTTATGTGCAGGACTTCATTGTCTTTTTGTGATCCAAAAACCCTTTGCGGGGGGGGGTGTTGGTGGTGGTGTGGTTTGTTTGGGGGTCGGGTGGGTTGGGTTGTAACCCAATTTAGGTGTACCCCCCGGGTTCTGCGTCGCCGTCCGATTGGCTGACCAAATTTCCAGGGAGGTGTCTCCATGTACCTTACTGGTCACGATTCTCCGCTACTTAAATAAAAAGCTGAAAGGTCCTTCTCTCAAAAATCTCTGATCGGTCCTTATTTTTTTCTGTGTTTTTTTTTTCTTTTTGAAACTTTTTTCTTTCCTCCTTTCTTTTTCTCCACATATGATGGGATCAACCGACACAACGGACGACAAGTCGACGACCTTGACTGTGCCTGGACATCATAACCGTCGGCATTCCATGGCAATGACAACCTCCATGGCATCGCTGACAACACCTTACACACGGTCTCGGTCCCACTCGACGTCGTCTGTACCTTTGTGTCCCCCATCCCTCGCTGCACATCTTTTGGCATCGATGAACTCGACGATTAAGGAGATCGAAGATGCAGATACAACCGGATTTCTCAAGTACGTTGATGATCAAGTACACGAAACGTGGGACAGCGCCAAAGCGGTGATGATCGGCGCCCAACGTTTATTACGTTTCCATGAGTTACCTCAGGAACGCCAGGAAAATCAATATGTATTGACAGGGTAAGCCGCCTTTTTTATTTTTTATTTTTATTTGTGTGTGTGTTTTTGTCTCTGATCTTCGAAACCCCCCGTCCCTGACCTTTTTTTTTTTTTTCCTTTAAAAAGTTACCGTTTTTATCAATCACACCGAGATTGTTTGAAGT
>JNDT01001882.1:0-35164 GCA_000697055.1 Saksenaea vasiformis B4078 | reverse complement strand
AGCGTTACCATGTATATCCTAGGCGTCGTGTTTTGTAAGTTACCCTCCGCTTGGATAATAATAATAATAATAATAATAACACGTGTCTTGTTAGATGCCAACCGCTTTCCTGAACGAGCTTTCCCAGGACGTTTTGACTTTGCGGGTATGACAAGTCATGCCATTTGGCATATTTTTGTCTGCTTTGGCATCTTTGTAAGTCATATATTCTTTTTTATTTTACTTAAGAACTTGATCTAACACGAATTTATTTTCCCTCTTTTCTTTATAGTTCCATTATAGAGCTACTCTTCACTTTTACAGTCAACGTTATTCCTACGGATGTTTGGTCTAACCGTTCTTTCTCTCTCTCTCTCTCTCTCTCTCCCTCTCTCTCTCCAACCTTTACATCCTTATTCACCATGAGCGGGCTCATTTGATATCATCACCCAATGTTGTAGTTTGCTATACTGTTTTCTTTTTCTTTTTCTTTTTCTTTCGTCGTCGCATTTGCTTTTCTTTACCCATCCTATCATTTTTCTTCGCTTTCTTATATATACATTCACTTTCAACTGTTAACCAAAAAAAAAAAAAGACTGACATATCCTCGAAGGAAACCAGCTTCATTTTTCCATGTTTCTGTAAACAAACAAAAAGAGGAAGAAGAAGAAGAAGAAAAAGGGGGGGCGGGTGGAGGAAGCTTTCAGGGCGAAGTAACGTATTAAAAAAATCATTAACGACTATGTCGACGGTGGTAAAAGGCCGGGCCCATTTCAATCAGATCATCTACATGGTCTAAAAACAAATGAATTCCTTTAAAATATTCAGGTCCAAACACTTCATCCTCCTCCGTAGGATCTGATTTTGGTTTCATTTGTTCGTCAATCGTAAAATGAGGACTTTCGGGATCAATGCCAATACAGTCGAGCCACCGCCGTGCTCGTTCTTTGGTGGGTGGATAAGGTGCAAAAAGATGGGATGGGAAAATAATTCGTAATTCGCCACCATCCAGGGCAACGTCAAATGTACAGTTATGACCCATAAGTCTTCGAAGAAGCATGAGAATGTATGCGAAATGGAGCCGTACACGCTCAGCAAGCGTATGAATTGATTGTATCAAGGATTGATCCAGCGTGATTGTCGTCGATGATGATGATGATGCTGCTGTTGTTATTTCAGAGGGGAGAATGGGGGTGGTCTCTATGGCAGAGGACGGACTCAACATGATGGACAAATAAACCTGCGAACAGTAGTAGGCTTGTTGTTGCTGTTCTTTTGCATGACCCACGGTAGACCGCCGTACCAAACCAGGTCGTTTGTCAGTATGATTTGTTTGAATCAGATCGACCATCCCTCGACATTGATGATCTCTGGTGAACATGCGGGTATAACGATCGGCATTTTTATCTGCTACTGGCATATCTTCTGGAGGATGATGAAAAGTACAAGGATGGTTTGTCAGCGGTGGCGCCAATGGTCGCACTACTCCTCCTCCTCCTCCTCCTCCTCCTCCAAACGGGACACGTGCATAACCCACAACCGCCGTACGAGGAAACAACATGCCACCGCCACCTGCCCCACCGCCTGCACTGGTTGTAGCATGACCTAATGAAAGTGCTGCTGCTGCTGCTGAGGTTTGATTGGAAGATGCAGACACAATCGTTCGACGTTGTGCTGTCGTCGTCTGAATCCTTTTGCGGACAACTTTAAAAAGCCGCCTTTCCGGTCGGACCGGTGAAGGGGTACTCAGTAATAATAACTTCATAAAAGATGTATAAAAAATAAAAAAAAGAAGTAAATAAAAGAAGAAAAAAGGAAAAAAAGAAAAAAAGAAAAGAAAAGAGAAATGAAAAGTGGGAAAAGAAAAAGAAAAACGTTCTTTTTTAATCATCTTTCACATCAGCGTTGGGGTTCTCTCTTTCTTTGGTTGACCAGGTGACATGGAACGATCCAATCATTTAAAATGCATGACTCAGGTCTTGAATACCTTCAACGTCAAAAATGCCTTTGGTATCCTTCTCAATCGCTGCAACCGCCGCTCTAGCTACTGTATCTACATGAAGCGGAGGTGTTGTCAGGCTGGTTCCGCAGGGTAAACTAGCCAATGCTTTGGAAAAAGGACTTGTTAACGCATTGGCCAATTGCAAACCAGTAGCCAGTGGAAGACCAGCAGGTCTATCTTGACTATACATAAAACCTGTTGACAATCATATCTTACCGGTGAGCTTCCCATTTATGTGCATAAGATAAGCTATTTTACCTGGTCGCAGGACGGTAGATTGGAAAGCTTGGCGGAATAAATACCGTTCTGCCTCCCGTTTTGTCGTGATATAACGAGGATTGACGAATGGGAATATATCCGAACTGGAAATATAGACAAATGATTGCATGGACTGAACCTTGGCAAGAGTATTGGCAACAGCAATAGCTAAACCCATATCCCAGGAAGGATATCAGCAACTTCCTATCCCTCTGTTGTCTCTTTCTTTTTTACCAGTATCCCGGTTCATCATTTCATAAGTCACAGGCTTCGGTCGGTTAGGATCCAACGGATTACCATGATCTTTCATCCCCATCAACTCAGCAATCACACGTGGGACATCGCTGGCAGCTTCACACAATGACTGGGCTTGGACAAGGCCCTTATAATCAGCCTCCAGCAAGATGCCAACCGTATGCACCACATTGGTTACTCCCTCTAAACTATCTGCATACGTAGATGCATCCAATGAATCTCCAGAAAGCCAATGAACCTTAAAAGTAGGAGTTTTTTTTTTACTAAGTACATCAGAAGAAAAGAAAAACAAGGGTTACCTTTTCGGCCCACCGTGGTTTCTCTTGCCGGAATACCTCAGGCTCACCCCTTCGACTATTAAAAACAGGATTGTTTAGCTCAAAAGATAGAATGTTTTGGTAGCGTTACCTCAAACTGACAGTCTCCCACCCCTTGGCGGCTGCAAACTTGCATACACTCATGCCTTTTTGTCATTGCTAATGTCAATGGCTACCATGGTAAACTTTGTTTTTCTTTTAAAACTTACCGAGAAAGCCAGAGCCTCCGACAACAAGCACTTTTCTTGCAACAGGAGCAGCCATGAGTTAAAAGGGTTCAACTTTTTTTTTTTTTTGCAAGTCAAAGTAAAGATAACGTGCATAAGCCACGGTCCCTGAGAGAGAGACAGAGAGAGTGGAAAAAAAAATGTCCGCATGTTTTATTGGAAGGAGGTATGATTTATTCTTTTCTATTTGCTTTCAACCAAGTGGATCAAATGCATTTAAATTACTCATTTTATGGCCACTTGGCGGTTGTATGGATGGCGTATGTTGTTGTGAGGTATGTTTTGATGTAGGTTGCAATAAACCTATGCCTGTCAGACTTCCTACACTTGGAGGTCGTGAGGAAGAGGATGAGGAATAGGAGTAGGAGGAGGAGGAGGCTGTTGCAGCTGCTGTTGTAGAGATGTCACGCATGGCTGAATAGTTTGGCTTCAGTGTTGGAGGCTGGATGGATAAAGCACTCAGAGAATTGGTCATCGATGCACTGGTCGTGCCTGGTGCGCTCTGAAAGGCTTGAGGTGTTGGTAATGCAGGGATAGTAGGTGTGGTCCAACCGGCTGATTCCATGGATGGATTGGACGGCCGAGCAACCGTCGTTGTCGTTCCCAAAGTAGTAGTAGGAGGGCTCAAAGGTGTCATCATTGGACTTTGTCGCTGAGAAGTGGCAGGCGACCAACCATTGCTTGTGGTGACCGCTGTTGTAGCCGACGATACAGTGAGGACAGGTCTGCTTGCAAATGGACTGTCGTTCTGCACGGGTGGGAACGCATCATCTACGCTGGCTTTTCCCTGAACAAGCGACTCAAACGACATGGTATTATCCCCGGTTATTTGGCTACCATTGCTTATTATCGTAGCCGGGCTTCCGCTCACACTTCGTGTCTGCTCCTCTAACGACTTCACTTCCTGTAAATGCCGTGTATGCGCCTCCTCCACTCGTGTTGTTAGTTCACGAATCGTCCTCATGAATTTTTTAAACTAATAATAATTCCACGTGAATACCAAAAGAAAAAAAAACGGTAACTGTCTTCACGCGTTTTTTTTTACCTGCTCTAGGTTCAATAGAGGCCCGAAACTCATTCTCCATAATTGTGGCAGTATCTCTGTTGCAATGATTTCCTTGTCTAAATGTTTACCCATCTCATCATACACAGCCAATGTTGCCAACTAAAGACAAAAAAAAAAGACAGCGTTATAGGCGGGATGACCGAAAACAACGTTCTTATTTTACCATCACGGCAGGGTCTTTTGTCTTGATATTTTTCAAAAGAGGTACCATCTTTTCTTGCATCGTGAACTATATCACACACGTACACATCTTTGAGCATGGATCCACAAAAGAAAAGGGAGCTTTTACCTTGTCGATCACTTTGATCATTGAATGAAAACAAATTAATGTGCTCACTTTGACAGACAGAATCGTCGTTTGAACAAACAATGACTACCCATTGGCATTAGCGGTGATGTGTATAAAGAATAGAAAGTGTATAGTTTACCTGAACCCGAGGAAACAATGAATTTTTTACCGTGGTGTAATCCAGAGACTCGGCTAAAGACGGAATGATCCGTAGTGCTTTTTCTTGTACGACGGCCGTAGGTGTTTCAATGGCGGCATAGACAAGAGGCATCACATCTAAATCCCTTGTTGTCAGCATGCTGCTATGACAGAATGAGTATGCACCAACATACCGTCACGGAAAACTTCGCGTGGTGTTTTTTGCTGAAGGACGTCCAATTTTTCTAGTAAGACGATCATGTTTTGTGGAGGATCTCTTATACTGAAGACAGGTTTCAGAGAAGGAAGCACTTGATCACAAAACTCTTGTTGCGATAACTGCTGTGTAATGGTAAAAATATTAGGAACGGTATAAGGTAGTAACTGGTGATCTTTCAGCTCTTCCAAAAGCGACGGTAAAATCTACGATCGGATTAGCTACATCCGTCAACTTCATCCTTCTTTCCTCCGTTTTACCTTTCGTTTCAATACTCTCTCTGGAAATTGTCCCAGCACACGTGTTAACCCTTTCATAAATTGTGCCTTCTCTTCTCGTGTCTTTTCAGGGAAACTTTCCAAAAACTTCATCGTCGAAACCAGCAAATTGTCAAAGTAGCGTGAGCTCTGAAACTCCACTGCTGTCATTCGCTGGGAAGGATGGCGCGTCAACAGCCGCATAATCACACCTTTTTTTTTCTTTTTAGTCTCCATATCAATATAAAGGAACCAGTCCCCGATTGTTCCTTTCTTTTACCTCGTAAATCTTGTGGCATTTTGCTGTAGTCGAGACTTTGTAACGCTTGCACCTTGCGCTCATAAGTTCTTAAATGATTGAATGTCTGTAGCAGTGAGACGCCTTTGTTATGCACTGTATAAGCTAGACAGCCAAGAGCAAAGCTATCATTGGCCTGCGATACGTCATTATCCAGAACAAATTCGGGAGCTAATTTGGAAAAAAAAAACGAACAGTGAGTAGTGGTGTCATTGACGAATAGACAGACAGACGGACCTGCATAATCCAGATCGATCTGACATTGATCTGGTAAGTAATCGTTACTTTCAAAACAGACATCTTCTGGTCGTTCATTTGGGTTATTCATAAACACACTGAAACCCAATCTAGTATAAAGAAACATAATTGGCGCCGAGGTATCAGTGGGGTCTGCTACACTTCCCTTACACGCATCCAACCTTACCCGCCAATTTTCCAATCGCCCTACAGAATAAATAAGTAACCAATTGCTCCCGAACAACGAGCTAGACAAATTTTTACCTTGGCATTGACGAAGATCGCTTCGGGAGTGAGATTATGATGGACAACCTTGGCATCATTAAGAAATTGCAATCCTTTTCCAACTTGCAGTAGCCCTTTTTGTATCTAGCACAACACAAGTTCAGACGCTATCCACTAACTATTACTGTACCAATTTCCTATCTACCTCTAATTCATCCAATTCATAGCGATCATCCGGGCTCTGCGAGGAAGAGTAGCTATCATTACTTTTCAGTAGGGACGACAGCGTGCCTGTCAAAGGTTCTGTGGCAAAGGCAATGGACGATCGTGATTCGGTTACAGGTTCTACCACTTCAAGAATGGATGGATGGCGCAAACGTGCTAAATTGCTGGCCTTTAAGATGCTGTTAGTGCCAAGCCGATGAAGAAAGGCTGGGCAAAGAAAAGTGCTTGCCTCTTTTTTTAATAGTTCGTACACCTTCTCGGTGTCATTTTTCGATGCTCCTCGTTCACGTTTGAATGATGCGTCTAATGATTTTTTTTCGAATATCTGCTAGTTGGTCAAGGATAAATGCGTCTCGTTTTTTTTTGGCCCTGAAACTATTCTTTCTTTTTGAAAAGGATACGAATATAGCCACTTGCTTCCCCGTTGTTTTCCTCACGCCGAGATAAATCTTCCATAGCCCTGCCACAGAGATCTGCGACTTGATGTCATAGCGCGATGTTATGGAATTGGTAATGGAATTAAGAAATGAGTAAAATGCAGAGCTCATAACGGGGTGTATGTGGTAGTCAACGCTCAAAGCCGGTACCCGAAGAAAGAAAAAATAGCACAACGAAAACCTACACGTGACCATGAGGACTTGACGAGTCGTTTCCAACTAGGGCGACATTTTCTTGAGTTATCGTTCCATGGAGAGAGAGAGACTATATCTATGAACAGGTCTTGAACTATTTCCCAGTTTCTCACTATTTCCCTATATTTCATGAAATGATGTGTTTTGCTTGGCAGCCTCATTGAGTGAAAAGCAGTATTAGAGGAAGGCCATGTGCTCGTGCCTTTTCAAACAGCGACCGCAATTTTCGAAATCTTTCATCTGTTTCTGGTACGATGAGGGATATCCATGCTCCTTTGAAGCCTTTTTCTGAAGAAAGGGGACACTGGCATGTGAAATGCATGCAATCTTAATAATTTATGGCAGCCGATTGAGCTGGAAAATAAAACCTGGTTAGATGATGTGGTAGCTTTATGGACTGGCAAAATGTTTTGTGTTATGATTGCAGAAAGTGGGATTCGTGCAATATGTCGGAAACAGCAGAATTCATCCTTCGTTTTCTATTTGGAAAATGCAAGGTGCCTCTCATCGGTTGCACACTGGGAACTATGGTTAGGCCAAACTGTCATCATCCGGCGTCTTGTGTTCGAGTTCCCCCTGTCTCTCCCCCCTTTTAATGCATGTGTCTGGTAAAGTGCGAATGGTTTTCGTTACTCAAACATGGGCTTTGCTGCATAACCTCGGCACAGTTCTGCGCAATGTGAGGTAATCAATCCAACGGACCAATCATCTTACTTAATAATGAAATTGAGGTCCATGGATGAAAAAAAAAATCCGTCACACTTCACAGCTCCTTCATGTGCGATTTCGACATTGCTAGTTTCCGCGAACGCCCTTCCAGAGTTCAAAAGAAAGCAAAGAAGGGTGGTAATGCACCGTCAAAAAACAATCCATTTGTTGATTTGCTTCAAAAACGCAAGTAAAACCTTTCTCTACCATGGCCTAGTTTCTCACGTGGTGTATACTGATTAGGATTGGCGGAAGAAGAGAAAGAGGAATCGAGTTCCAGCGATTCCGATCCAGAGGAAAAGAAGAAGACAAGGAAGAAAAAAGTAAAGAAAGGCTTGTATAGCCTTCCGAAACCTTTGACATTAAAAGAGAATGAAGACGACATGGTTGAGCCGGTGAACCTAGACGACCAACTTTCCGAACCACCGACACCAACAAAACCAGAACCGGAGATAGAAGATCGATCAAAACGCACAACAACATTCATGTAAAAACAGACGGATAGTTTGACGCAGAGAGAGAGAGACAGCTTACTTTTTAAATCGTAGGGTTTTATCGGATGATGAAGAACCAACTTACACAGACACGAAATCAGTTTCAAATCGCAACCCTGAAAAGTAAGGACACATTTCAAATGGTTGGACGGATTCACCGACAAAAAAATTTCAAGGTCAAACCATGCAGCATGTTGGCAGTCTTCGACGCCTATTACCATAGTCGATCCAGAGCCCGAGCCTGCATTAACGATAACTCCGATTCCGTCCATAGAAATCGAAGGACTTGATCCAGAGTTGGCGAAACTTGCCGAAGATGCATTGCGAGAAACCTCGAGCGGACCAAGTGATGAGAAAGCAACGGACTCAATGGACGTGGACCAAAGCGCCACTTACGAACCCAAAAAAATCACGTTTAAAGTACAATATGTTTGCCTGAATATTCCTGATGAACCAAAGGCACAGATGGTGGTGGCGATGTTGAAGAAACCTGTCAAGATGATTATTAAAGATGTAAGGATGTCTGCCACATAACAAAAGGGGTACTGATGTTGTTTTGTGATAGAACGATCGATTTGATCTTTTGCTGACCCATTATTGCAAGCATAAGTTTATCAAGAAGGAAGACATGGTTTTGGTTTACCAGAACGTACGACTTGTGTTACGAGCAACGCCGTTGAGTTTGGGTATATCACCTGATGTAACGAATCATATTGGTATGTTGCGGGAAACAAGAAAAAGACTTAAGGTTACTGACGGGCCAGTATGCATAGAGGTGTACCGTCGGGAAGATTACGAGATGAAATTAATTAAAGATGAACAGCAAAAGATGGAGAGGATCAAGAGCATGTCCGAAACACTGTTGGATGAAGAATTGTTCAAAGACACGGTTCCGGGAAAGAATGAAGAAGAAGAAGAGCATGAAAATGAAGGACGGATATTCATCAAATTACGTGGAAAGGACAATGTGGATGTTACGCTTCGGGTGAAACAGGTAATAAAATTCATCGATAGAAACAAAAAGTAGAATGCGCAAGTAAACCGATTTGCTGGTAGACAACGACCATTCAGACAATCACAAAGGAATACGTGCGAATCAGACAACTGGACCCGGAGGTGGCGGCTAAAATCCGACTGTCTTTTGAGGGCGACACATTCTCACCTGACACAACCATTCAAGATACCGACCTGGAAGATCAAGATCTCGTTTCTGTTCTTATGTAAAGAAGAAGAAAAAAAAAGGTTCCGTCGTTTTTTTCTTTTCTTTTTCTTCTTCCATGGTGTATTAGGCAAAAAAAAAATCCGTGCCAACGTTGGTAATGAAGGATAGTTCTTAAGGTAGTTCCAATATCATTTTCACCCCCTTTTTCCATGGCCGTGTTGGCTGATTTTATCTTAAACTGTTTTATGTATCTTGAGGATCCCATAGCATTTTGGCAATGGAAGTCAAGAAATATGTTTCTAGTACATTTTCAAACGAAGAATGTTGTTATCATAAATAAATAAATAATGATGGTCTTGGAACAGTAACCACATCAATCCAAGAAGAAGATGATGATGATGAGAAGTCTGTTTTTTATTCTAGCTACTACTGCTGTTGCTTCTGTCATGGGCGTTCCTGCCATCGATCCACAAGTTGCCCAAAGACAGAGATATGGATTAATAGCGGGTCGCATTATTCCAGATCGTAAGCAAAAAATAAAAAAAAAAAAAAAAGAAAACAGAGAAGTGCCATCCTTTTAACATGGTCATTTCTTTTTCTAAAGTACTGGATGATTTCATACCTAGAACGTTTATGAAGATCACCTATCAAGACAGGCTCATTACGATGGGAGAAGAAATGCTTCCTGAAGACATGGTCGATCCTCCACATATCTGGTTTAAGCCGCCTACGCCCGGCGCGCAGTATACATTTATGATGGTAAAGGGATCACTCAATTTTCTTTTCCTTCCTCCTTTCTCAAGCAGGATAAATTATTGTTTTCCTTCTAGCTTGATGCCGACACACCCGTGGGACTTGTTCGTCAATGGGTCGTCACCAACATTGACGGGTCGAAACCGGGGACCTCGACCAGAGATGCAGCTGGTCTCCATACCTACACGCCTTATTTCGGACCTCATCCGCCAGAACTCTCAGGCAAGCATCGTTATACGTTCCTTCTGTTTGAGCAACTTCAGAACAATACTCTCTTTCGACCTATTCAGGAAGATCCTGCTCATGATCGGGACGAGTTTGATCTTCAAGAATTCATCGATTTGAACGGCCTTGTTCCAGTGGCAGCTTCGTATGTACGGGTAGGTTATGAAGATGGATATGGACCTACCAAGAGCATACCTGGTTATCCCTTTACCCCGGTTGCCAGCGCTCAAGCGGTGCAAACAAGTGCTGTAAGCTACTAGAGACAAAATGTTATTGTTATTGTTGTTGGTTTTTTGTCCAAGAAGACAGCCACATTTTGAGTCTTTCATAATGATGAAAATCCTGAAACGATATAAAAACGACACTCACATACCAAGGTCATTGTCCTCCACACCTGTGTGCAATATACCTTTCGTGCCCCTGAAGAGTCAAGAAGTGAGTAAGCACAGCAATAGGATGGCAAATATGAGCGGGAAGCAATCAAGAAGTGGATCATTTCGAAGTACGGCACTTTACTTCTGAGGCATTCACTTCACGATACCGCTTGGTCTGAGGAATAAGACCGCAAATATCTCGGTGTAAAGCATATAAGCATACGCTCTTGAGGCTGGGAAGCGCTGTCGTACCTGGCAGCTAAAGTGTAAAAATGGGTCCCATTGATGGTAAAATTCGCAATGGAGCACCGCAAGCGTAATAGTAGCAACTTATCAATAGACAGGATATGTAATACAAAATAACAGTTTCGCTATATCTGTGTTCTAGTGAATATTGAAACAGTGTCTCTCACGACGCTGTCGGTTACGATAGGCAGAAGAGAGAAGAAGAAAAAAGGATGGTCTCACGATTCTACTCTAGAGGGAGACAAGGAGAAAAAGTAAAGGAAAGGTCGTATAGGCTTCTGAACCAACAAAACCAGAACTGAAGTAATTGATCAGAGTGCACAATATTCATATGAATGGACGAATAGATTAACGAGAAAGACGGCTTACCTAATCGTAGAATCTTTGTTTGGACGAAGATGCCATGGAATCGATTTCTACAGACATCACTGGCAACAAAATCAGTTTCAAGCTGCAATCTGAAAAAAAAAAGATCTCATTTTAGATGCTTGGACGGATCCATCAACAAAGCTTCAAGAGCAAATAATAATGGAGCATGTTGGCAGTCTTCGACATATGTTACCATCATTCGACCCAGAGCCCCCGAGCCTGCATTTATGCTAACTCCGATTCCGTCTATAGAAATCGAAGGATTTGATCCAGAATTAGAGAAGCCTGCAAAAAAGTGCCTGGCGGTGAACCCTTCAGCGGAGCCAATGGATACGGATCAGAATGTCTTCTTCCGAATCCAAAAGCGCAATTGCGTAGAATTTTCCGATGATCCAGATGATACATACGCTGGTCACGATGTTAAACAAGTCTATCAAAAATGTAAGTATTACTGCGGGTATGACGAAATGAAAAAGCAGTAATAATTTGTTATTGTGACAGGATGATCGATTCAATCCTTTGCTGACACATTGCTGCAATTAAAAATGCATAAAGAAGAATGAGCTGTTTTCGGCTTATCAGAATATACTGCTTGTGTTACGACCAACAGTGGTTGAGTTGAGTTGAGTTTGCGCATGTCACCTGATTTAAGCGAATCGCGCTGGCATCCTGTGTTATGTTTCGCAAAAATGAAGAAAAAAAAAGAAAGTTAAGAGCGCGACCATTGTTACTGACGGATAGGTTATAGATGTGTACCGTCGGGAAGATTAAGAGATGAAATTAATTAAAGATGAACGGCAAACGATGGAAGGGGGCTGAAAAATGTACGGGACAAAATTTGATGAGGGCGTGTTTAAGAATACAGTTCTGGGGAAAGATGAATAAGAAGAAGAGGGCCAGACCCGTGAAAATGAGGACCAATATTCATCAAATTACGTTGCCAAAGGTAATGCGGATGTCACTTTTCGGGTCAAACAGGTAATTCATAGATGAAAATAGGAACAAATAGGGTTCACACGTAACCGATTGTTGTTAGACAACGGCCATCCAAACTATCACAAAGGAATATGCGCGGATCAGACAGCTGCGCCCGGAGGTGGCGGCTAAAATCCGACTGTCTTTCGAGGGCGAGGACGCGTCGCCCTGACATGAGCAATTCAAGGTGCCGACGTGGAAGATGTCGTTTCTGCTCTCACCTAACACGTTCTATCTCCCTCATTCTGTAAACAAAAAAGAAGCACCATCATTTGTATAGTAGTGTATTAGGAAATCCGTGCCAGAGTTGGTAGTCAAGGTGTTCCTCTTTTTAGTTTCTCAAGCAAATTTCAGTACCATTTTTTTCATACCATGGCCATTTTAAAATTTTTACTTATCTTGACGATACATCATATCTTAACGATAGAAGCCGACTAGTATGTCTTTAAAAACGAAAGGATGCTAGCTGCACAAATATAAATGGACTATAGCTGTCTTGCATTATAAACAATTGATGATTAGGGCTGACTTTATTGTACTGGCTGTTGCTGCTTTTGTTACGAGCGTATTGGCACTTGATGCAAAAGTTGCTCAAACAATCAGAGAGGTTTTACCTTCTGGTCATATCATTCCAGAGGGTACGCAGACAGTGAGGGAACCATCTCTCTAAAGCGTTCATTCAAGTAACTACAGGCCTTTCTCCCTTCTACGATAATGGAGATCAAGTACAATAATAAACTGATTACAATGGAACAAGAACTACGGCCTGACGAACTAGTTGATCCCCCATGTCTCAATTTAATCCACCAACACTTGATGCACAATATACGCTGGCTTTGGTAACGCAACCTTTTTTGGATTGAGTTTAAATCCCGGCTACTTTAGATTAATCTTGACAGACCAGAAGGAGGGTACGTTCGACCACGGATCGTGACCAATATGGATGCTGCAAATACTGCTGCTTCACTGAGGAATACTAGTGCTCTTCATGTGTACACGCCTTATTTTGGACCCCATCCACCGGATATACTTAAACGTCAACGGTATCTTTTCGTTCTGTTCGAACAGGCTGAAAAGGACATTGTATTCCGACCTACGTTGTCGGATGCTGCTCACCAACGAGATGGCTTTGAATTTCAAGAGTTCTATGCGTTTAAACAATGTATATCCAGTCACAGCTTTGTATATGTTGGTGGGGCTCGAGAAGGGATATGGACCTACAAGAAGCTCGTCTATCGCATCCAGTACTGCTAACGGGATATTCGATGATGGTTTGAGATATTAGAGTCAAACGTTGTGTTTTTTCGTCTTCTATTTGTTGTCCATGGTCTGAAATGAAGA
Organism: Saksenaea vasiformis B4078; assembly: GCA_000697055.1. Taxonomy (NCBI): domain Eukaryota; kingdom Fungi; phylum Mucoromycota; class Mucoromycetes; order Mucorales; family Saksenaeaceae; genus Saksenaea; species Saksenaea vasiformis. The sequence goes on along the minus strand of JNDT01001882.1, from coordinate 21,895 downwards.
GGGGAAAGAAAGAAACCACTTTTGAATTTTTTTATAATTATGAAATGGGGAAGTTAAAAGGGAGAAATGGGCACCCACAGACCAGACCATTGTCCTCCCCATTGTGTGCAACGTCGGCCCGGATTAAAAAAAATACCCTAATGAGGGTAAACTTTTAATTTCATTCCTAATTCAGAGAGAAGAGATGCATGTTCTATCGTTGTCAGAGACGAATGCAACATGGACTGCGTTTTTCCTTGAATTTTTCTCCGAGATTAGCTATGCTGATGTGCGTTTCAGAACAAGATGACGTTGTTTTATGTAATGCAAGTGGGTTCGTGCATTGTTCAAGCCCCGATTATCAGGATAGAGAGAGAGAGAGGCCAAAAAAAAACGATATCACTAAACAGAGTAGAACAAAAGATCGAGATTATTGCATCGGGAAAAAGTGGGGTAGCTTTGGGAAGGTGAATCGTATGATAAAAATTGAATTGTAGGACAATCAAGTCTCAGGGACAGAAAGTTCAAACACCGGCCTGAACGTGCCTTCTTTCCACATGGAATTGCTCGTAGCACATGGCCTTTTTTGGGAAGAGATCATCGTACCGTCGACTCTATTGCCCAGGCCATATCGCTTTGGTCCGTAGAAGTGTTAAGGGCGGGGTTGACACCGCGCACAAACGAGCACAAGCCCCAAAACCTTACTCAGACATGTCTTCTTCTTATCAGTAAGCAAAAGAAAAGAAGTGGATGTAAAAAAAAAGGCTGAAAATGGAACAGTCAGATTATCTTCTCTCTACTAATTTTCACACGCCCTTGGCTGTTTTATCATTAATAAGGGATTTTCCGACAGTCCGAGTAAAAAAAAAAAAAAAAAAAAAAAAAAAAAAAAAAAGGCAGATACGTGTCAGATAGACCATAGGACTGCCACCATTTTTGGTGGTTTGTGATTTCACATGCCCAAACAACCGCTGAGCAGTGATCGATGCACGTGGCACAGGTTTCTTCTTCGTTGCTATCTTTTCTTACACAAAAGTGGTTCGACGGTGATCCATGGAGACACCTAAAACATGGCAGCCAATCAGCGGGGTGCGACTAAGCAATGAAAAAGAAAAGGGAAGAGGGGGAGTCCGATTTTCCAGTCATGACGAATACGTTTTCCCGGGATGATCTTTAAGTGCACAGCGGTTTGTCCGCCTGTTTACGTCTCCGTACCTGGGCGGACTCTGAACCCTTCGGCCATTCACGGAATCCTTGTTTTCTTTTGTTCTTCTTGTGATCAAAAGAATAAACGAACGTCTTTGGAGTCAAAGAAAAGCTCGTTTTGTGTACGTACTGAATCTTTGGATGATAATAGAATGTTGTCACTGTGATGAAATCCTCGGGATGTTTTTGGTGTCTTGTCTTTCAAAGGTGACACAATCCCGTCATTACAACATCTCCTTCTCAATTCTGGCCACGACGATTGAAACCCCGAATGTCTTAATCCAACAAGATTTTCTTCCTGGTGGCTCATCCCCGGTTTTTTTTTTTTATATATATCTTCGCGTCCTTTCTCCATTGTTTCCCAATTTTCGAAGCATTCAGTAATTCACCAGCCTTCCTACATTTGCATGATCCCTCCACCTCTGTCCTGTTACGATACAATTGTTTATCCCATCTGATCCTCTTTTTTTTTTATCTCATTTCCCAAAAAAGGATCTTCTTTCACCTGTTTGCTTGATTAAAAAAAAAGACAATAATGACTTCTACTACTCCTTCTACGAACAATCATCCGCTTGATCCTTCTCTCACCTCGTTGCTACTGCAAGATATTATCAACGCACCGGCCAAGGCCGAGGATTTACTCGATCGTTTGACATCTGACCAAATCCTTATGATCGAAACAACCATCAACCGGGTCAAGAGAAGAAAACTTGACAAACAACAAGAAAATCAACAACTTTCTCAAGACCCCACCATGGCAGCCGCCACTGCTATTGCCAACGCCCTCGCAGCTGCCATGACAACCGCTGCCTTGCAACCACCACCAGCAGCAACAGCAGCACCGCCCGCCAACGCGCTGAAACCATCCGTGAACGCGACATCCAATGAACCGGTAGCCGAAGTACGGGATGGTGTTGAATGGGTCTCTTTTGTCTATTCACACAACCGTACGCTCAAGCGCTATTCTATTCGCACCGATATCTCTACCGTCTCTCTGGATGCAATTGATGAGAAGTTTAAGACTGATAACTGTGTAAGTAAGAGTGACTCGTGATTGGGATTTTTTTTTTGGCACTGGGGTCCGGTTCCGACTTACGAAAAGTTTCTCTCCGCTAGCCTCTCATGAGACAGCGCGGATAAAGCTTTAAGACGGGGTACCCCGCAATCGAGAACTGGGTTCGGGCAAATGTGAAACTTGGTGTCAGAAATCGAGATAGCTTACTTACCTTTTTTTTTTTTCCTTCCTGATAACCACAGGTATATCCTCGTGCCAATCTACCCAAGGAGGATTACAAAGGAAATCGATGGGCGTATGAAACAGAGTGTAATGAGTTGGGGTGGAAACTTGCCTGGTTGAACGCGGCTGACATATCCGGTAAGCGAGGATTGATTCAGCGTGCGGTGGATTCCTATCGCAACCGTTATCCGAGCATGCGTTCCAGACGGGTGGCTCGCCAGGAGAAGTTGTTGAATGGCACGTTACGAAAGAGAAAGAACCGAGAAGGGCATCCCGAAGAAGAAACGCTTTCTGATCTGTCTGCCTCGTTGTCATCTTCACTGGCAGCCTACCCAACCTTGAGCGAATCAACGCCATCCACATTGGCGGCCGCCACCGTCAAGCCAACACATCATCCCAAGACCATTGCCATTGACGATGCGACAACCAACACACGCTTCCGTATCAAAATTAATGTGGAAAATGTACATTTGGACGAGATTAATCAGGAATTCCGCAAAGCCAACTGTGCGTTTCCAAGAGCAGTGGCAGCGAACCCTGATCAGTATGCGGGAGGTCGCACAAGATGGTTGGAAGAAACGATGTGTAACGAGCTTGGTTGGAAATTGGTAAGTCGGTCGCACGAGCTATCAAGTCGAATGGAGCGCGCAAAAAACTGACCTGATTCTTGGCAACTTAGGCGTGGCTTAACCCCAGACTGCTGGCTGGCAAGAAAAACTTGTTGCAACGGGCACTTGATGTTTACCGTGCAAAGTTTATGCCCTCACTTCAACCTCGCAAACACTCAACGCGTACGTCACCGATCGCACCACCCCATTCTTCTTCTTCTTCATCCTCTTCTTCTTCCTCCTCTTCCTCCACCAACGCCAACATCCCCCCCCCCGCCACTACCACCCTATCCTCGAACAGTGCGTCTTCACGGATGGTTCAACCTACCTTGAATCAACTGTTATCTTTACCGACAATGCCAACGCCGTTGACTGCCTCAGCTTTGTCAGCGCAGAACGCGTTGTTTGCAAAGGAGGATAATAGCAGTACGACGGCGACGACGACTAATCATAACAATCTCGTGGGATCGCCAGCGTTATCATGTATCAGTGGGACGACGGCTTCGCTTGACTTTGGAGACTGTTTCTCGCTGGCCGATGAAGCATCTACAACCACGATCAATGATCCAGCTTTCACCAAAGAGGAAGAAGAGGCGATGTATCCTGTATGCGACCTATTTGGTAGTGAGCCCTTCCATCATCCGCTACTGCCTTGTGACGAATCCAGCACCACCGTGAGCTGTTCCTCTTCCTCTGCATGTACACCCAGTCCCCCCGCGACCTCGGACTTCTTTGGCTTAGGAGCTGACACCGACCTCTATGACTCATTTATGCTTCCACCCGTCAATGATTCCTTTATGCTACTTGAAAACACTGACGATGTAATGGAAACCAAATACTATGATCCTCTGGCTTCACCATCCCTTCCATCCAGCGCTGTGCAGCAGGACTTGGTGAAATTGGAAGAAGACCTTCGTGACGGGTTCGCTGCTGGGCATCTTCTAGACCCTCTCTTCTAAAAAAAAACCTAACAATCAAACAAAAAAAGACAACACAAACCCCACTCCCTCATCCTTTTTTTTTTTTACGCTCCTTTTTTTTTCATATACTGTAAATAGCTTTTTATCTTGTGTGTTTAGTGCGTTTTTTTTTTCTTAAAAAAAAGAAAAAAGTGAAAAGAGAAAAGAAAAAGTGGATACCTTATTATAATCATGAACCATGAACAAAGAGATAATGACAATGAAATAAAAAGAAAACTTATATGAGTCGACCTCTTCCGTAAACAAACTTCATGCTGCTGTTACCTGTGACTGTTCCGCGGGGGCACTCATCTCAGCGGGTGCACGCCTTTTTTTTTTTCGTTAGTTATTTTTTATTTGTTGCCATGGTGCGCACCAAGCAGCAGCTTACGGCGGAAGGAAAAAGGTCTGCCAATTTAGTCCAAGGTAAATAGAATGTCAAATTCAAAAAAAAAGTACACGAAAGCTCAAGGTTGCCATGACCTGCGTTATCGTGTGTGTCTCCGCTACTCCGAACAACTATGCCGCCCTTTCATCATTGAACGCGCCATGACGAACCCAACCATTCTATTCTAGACAATGAACAGCAAAACTATGACTTTTTTACGGACCATTACCCTGCTTGGTTGTACAGTCCGGTTCCTCAGCCAATACAGGTGTGTTTTAGTACGCGTTCCTATGTCTCGATTTTGACAGGCTGTTAGGCAAAACCCCTGGAAACACCCATAAGGTAAGCGGGTGAAAGTCGTATGTTCCCTTTTTTTTTTGGTTGACTATCGTGCTTTAGTCCACCTGGCATAAAATCTGAATTGGAAAATGGTGCTATGCTATCAGCCAACAAGATCCGGGCTATGTTCGGGTACCTCTCCGAAGAAGAAATTTACGAATTGTTGATAGACTGTCAATATAACGAGGTACACGTGAACACTATGATTCTGCTAAAGTGACCCTGTTTCCGTTTTTTGTGCAGGACGAAGTCATTCTGCGTCTCATCACACAGACAGATTACCTGGTACATATTCGCAAAATCGTAGCCGCAAAATACCCAAAACCAAAACTATTACCTATTGCACCAAAGCAACCCGTGAACGGAGAGAAAATTAGATGTAGGTGACCACCACTTTCTTTTACTTGTACTCATCTCATGCCTTTCTGCAGCAAATGACTGTGCACAGCGTTTGTTACCAGCGTTGTCGCCACGACCACAGCCGCAACCGCAACAGCAACCGCAACAGCAATCGCAACCCTCGCCACCACAGCAACCATCCCAGCAACCATCCCAGCAACCGTCGCAACAGCCATTGCCAATATCCACACAACCTGCACAGCAACCGCAAGCGACTGCTTGTCCTCCTATGCGTCGGAAATACACCAAACGAGTAGACAGTGAACCAAAGAAAAGGTAAGAAAAACGCTTTGCTGCATGCTGACTGAGTCCAAAACAAGACATTCTCATTCCGTTGGTCGGCTGGCGCTAGATGACGCTTTGAAACAAGTCGACAAGACGAGAAATCCAGAACAAGCATTCGAAGGATGGTCGCAAGCAAGAATCAGAGCTTATCAAATGATCGATCAGAACCCAAACAGTTACTATTACCGATTTAATGCGCCTGGAGAAGAACAGCGCAAGGGGCCCTGGTCAGAGAAGGAAAAAGAGCTGTTCTTTACACGACTGAAAGAAATGGGCGCCAATACCCAGTGGGGACTTTTCTCCATGGCCATCCCTGGACGGGTGGGCTATCAGGTAAAATACTAAAGATTAAAAAGAATGAAGCTGATAGCAATCAGTGTTCCAATTTTTACCGGTTATTGATCGAGACGGGTCAAGTACAAGATCCAAACTATGTGCTCGATGAAAAAGGGAAAGCACATTATCTATTCGACAAAAAGACGGCAGATGGACAAGTGGAAAAGACATTTAGAAAACATAGTAAGCATGGAAGCCGTCAACATGTAGTCGAGTCGACAAAGCAGCGTGGAAATAGCAGGCGACGGAAAGATTATGAAAATGACGATGACGATGATGACGACGATGACGCCGATAGCTCGGGAACATTTACAATGAAGCTACGGAGAACCAGCACTCGTAGGAGCAGGAAAATTGATGAAGATGATGAGTTGTTACCTGGACTTATTGATCCAATCACCAAAAAATCAGTGCAAAAGCCTACGATTTCGAAGTATGGCCACGTTATGGGGTAAGGTTTGCTGGAAAGACCAGCGAGAAAATGATTCTGAGGTTATTTTGTTCTTAGTTATGATAGTTGGATTCAATATCTTGGTGATGATAAAGAGAATATATGCCCGTTAACAAAAAAGCCGCTAATGCGAAGTGACCTTGGTAAGTTTTGATAAACTCCTTAAATACAGGTCTAATTCTATTTTTTCGATTAGTCATTTTGACACGAGAAAACATTGAAGACTATCGGTAAGTAATATATCTAATTAAACAATAACTAGAGATCTTTTTTAATTGATGACTTTTTGAAACAGATCTAAAATCATGAACATCTGAAAGTTGAGAGAAAAAGAAGAAAAACTGGGTACATTTCTTATGCCGGCAATAAAGTCTTTTTTCCATCGGATTTTCAATGTTGCAAAAAAAGTTTTTGACCTGATTCCAACTCTGGTCATTCTCTTTCATTTTAACTGAATGGACTCGGAACAAGCGATCTTGAAAGCGAAGCGTGCCTTGCTCAAAGCCGCTGACGGTGAAAAGACGCAGGTACGCTACTGAGTCCATCTCATTTCACCATGGTTCATTGCTGGGGAAAAGATCCCTAGAACCCCAATTCATGAAACCAATGTCCCGATTTGCCATGGATCCGTTTAACTCACTGTTTTCCTTTTTTCCTTCCTCTTTTTTTTCCCATCATGATAGGATATCATGGATATCATGAGTCAACTGGGTAAAGTGAAAGCTACCCAGGATCTGTTAAAGGTTAGAAAAAGAAAAGAAACGAATGTGTATGATGTCGTGTGTTCTCACGTGGGGATGTAAAAAAAAATATCCACTCTTTTAGAAAACGGATATTGGAAAGACCATGTCAAAAATGCGTTCACATCAGAATGCAGAAGTATCACAAAAAGCAAAGGATATCGTAAAGAAGTGGAAGTTGGATGTGGCAGGTGAGATGGTACCACGCGCAAGACCAAGTCCCAGTCCAAGTCTACGTAAGTGAATTTTTTTTTTGTCTATAACGGAAAAAAGGAAACCAATTCATTCTTCTTCTTCTTCTTCCTGGATAGCTTCTGGTAGCGCGTCATCGCAAGCATCGACGCCTTCATCGCCCAAAACACCCACAGAAACAGGACCTCCAAGGACTGTAAAAACAGACGAAGTCACATTTAAAACAACAGGCAGCACACCTCGCGATAAAACAATTGAGCTGATGTATGCTGCTGTTGCTCTTGGCAGTTATGCTGGTAAGTTAGAGTTTGGTTTCATGTTTTATGGAGCATTCATTTTTTTTTTTGGCTGGTTAGATTCCGATCTCTTGTTAAAGCGTGCTCTCGCCATTGAAAGTGCAGTTTTTGCAGAATTTCAAACAATTAATGATGGATACAAAAGCAAGGTGCGATCCTTGGCGCTCAATTTAAAGAGTAAAAGTAATCCGGCTCTTAGAGAAAGTGTTGTTAGTGGTGAATTGCCCGTACAAAAACTATGCACAATGAGTGTAGAGGTAAGGCATAGACAAAGAAAAAAAAAGGAAAAGAAAGAAGGGCTGGGATTTACGTTCTTGTTTGTATAGGAAATGGCTTCAGAGGACGCCAAAGCACGCGATCGTAAATTAGCTGAGGAGGCATTGTTCAAAGCAAGAGGCGCTGGTTCGGCTCAAGCGGAAACAGATATGTTTATGTGTGGTAAATGCAAGAAGAGAAAGTGCACGTATTTCCAGATGCAAACGCGCAGTGCCGATGAACCGATGACGACTTTTGTTACCTGTGTTACATGTGGAAACCACTGGAAGGTAAAGAAACCCAAGCAACATACCCGTTACGTAGGTTACTCATTCCTGTGTCACTTGCTGTTATTTTCTTTTAGTTTTGTTGATCGGAGCTTGGAGGAATCTCATTTAACAAACCCCAAGTCGCTATTTTCTCTCTTTTTTTCCTCGGAAGGCCCTTTCTCCGAATGCTATGTAATCAATGAAAATAAAAAAAACGTCTAGTGGCCAAAATTGGCTAGATACTAAATTATCACGATCTATGGATCTTCAATCTATAATTTCGTTTGCTGCTAATGCGCTTTGCCACTTCAGCAAATGGTATGCGGTTTGAAATGAGTGGCAACGTGGTTCCTAAGTGATGACGGTCTGTCAGTTAAGGAGGATTTTCGCTTGGTTTCAGTTCGATTTCTTTTCCTTTCGTAATGCATCTCTCATCATCTTGCCTAAAACGGTCAAAGATAATCTTGAATTTCTTTTTGTCTGCAAGCATTTTACGTTTCGGGGGGAAAACATGTGTTAAAACCATTTTGCAACTGTTGCTAGGAAATCCTCTTCTCCTCTTTTACAAGCCCAGCAAGGTCCTTTAACGAACAAAAGGAAAAACGGTGCATAAAGAAAAAATGATATATATTTTATTTGCAGGAGGATAAATAACGCGATCGTGCTGAAGGAGTTACTCATGGGATAAGACACGAGGATGGAACGTAGGGGAGATGGAAACACACATTCAGTCACAAGTAGCAACTCATTGAAACATAACAAATGCCATGAGTTCATTGCGAACTGTGGAACGAATGGAGCCCCATTGTAGGGAAAGTTGGAAGGGAGAAGGTTGGGAAGCTCTCCAAAAAAAAAAAAAAGGTTACAGCACAGAAAGTGATGTCACACAATAAAAATTGGGCGAGAGAGAGAGAACTTGGAAGCTTTCATTTTGGATACTTCAATTCTTCCCTTTTTTCCTTTTTAATTTCATGCCGAATAATTTGGATCATGTTTTGCGCGATCTCGAGAAGCAGATGCATGATTTCTCACTGGTAAGCTCATCGAAAACAATCAAAAGAATGACATCTCCATAGCAAAATTTGGATATCCCAAAATGTCGATGCTGATTTTTAATCTATGGCACTTACCCAAAAATCCTTCTTTTTTGGTCTACCTTTTTGTTCTACTAGGCGATAGATGGCGATACATTCCAAGGACAATCAACTCTTGATCAGCATCAACGTTACCATCATGATGGACAACGTAGTAAGCAATCGATGGCCCATGTGGAAAAGCGAATCGAAAAGAAAGCGGATCCCCTGCAGTATTCAAAGCATATGCCCCCTGAGCCCCAAAACGCTCAGGTGAAGTGGCCGGTCCCTTCCAATGGCAGTTCACCCGATGTCACTTATGAAAACCATGAACGTTCCAAGGAACGGCGCCAGCATAAGCAGCAACATTATGGAAAAGCTTACAGTGACAACAATAACAATGACGACGATGATGATGATGATGATGACGATGATGTTTGTATTGGCAAGTTGCCACGAGCACCCGTAGCTATGATACGATCCCATACAGTCAAAGTGAAATCCTCACGTCAACCTGGTCTTGTACGAAGTCTAAGTGCCAGCACAAAAACCGTGAAATCCGTGCCAGACGAGGCGAAACAGCCCGTGCCGCCCTTACCTTCTCAAGAAGATGAAGAATTACGAATGGCCGCTCAGCGTGCCTTGGCAGTGCTCGAGTCATCCGAAAACCCTACCAGTACTACTGCTACTACTACGACGACGACACCTGCTACTACTGCTATGAACTCCTCTTCACCTCCTGTTCCTACTTCATCCACTTCTACTGCTCTCGCTTCTTCTGCTCCTGCTGAACATCATCCATCTGATCAACAAGACGTACGTTATTTTATATATATATATATCCGTCTAATCTATTCTTGTCCTTCTTTTTCTCGAAATTCTAATTCCGAAAATTAACAGGCATCGCCCCGTCCATTAACCATTCGAATTTATATTGATGATGCGAAGACTTACAAAGTCGTGCAACTGACACATTTACTCACGACAGCCATGGTGGTACAATATCTAAAAAAGAAGGGCTTACTTGACGGAAACGATGATTGGGCACTTTTCGAAATTGCCAACAGCCATGGCGTCGGTAAAGTTAAAAATTTTTTATAGTAATGGACCATGCTCATTCATTACTGATCTATGTTGCATAATGATTATAGAACGGCCCCTGAGAGACTGGGAAATTGTATTAGATATTGTATCGGTTTGGGAACCTGATGCCAACAATGCTCTGCTTGTGAAACGCTATGGGTATCACTTGTCTTTGACGGCTGAGGTAAAGAAAAAAACGAAAAACGGGGGAGTTTCCAGGTTAGCTTACCTTTTTTTTTTTTTTTGCTTTTCTCTCTCTCTCCATTACACAGAGTTTTGTACAGAAACGTTATCCGGCAATGCATGGTTGGATGAATATTGAGTACAAAAAAGGCAAATGGCAGAAGCGATTCTGTTATGTGAAGGATAATGCCATTCATCATGCAAAGGATCACAAGGTAAACGTTTATCATCGATCATCGACATATGGGAAAAGAGGACTTATTCATGCCATCACTTACAGGGAACGGGATCTGGGCTTTTATGTTACTTGGCCAATTTTGATGTCTATACACTTTTGCAACCTACACGATCTGCACCTACCAATTATGTGTTTGCTTTGCGCGCACAAGATCGAGTTTCTATCTTCGAGCGTGGTGAGGATTATATGCGATTGTTGGCTGTGGATGATCAGGAAGCGATGGAGGATTGGGTGCTTAGTATCCGATGTGCCAAGGTAAGGAACCAGAAAGAAGGGGGATTTGATGATGGTGGTAGCTGACCTTAGGTTGGGTATAGAGTGTTATTCAGTACCAGTATCACCCTCATCGTGTGATGAACCCATTAGCTCCTGTTGTGCCTGACGGTGGTCATCCCATGGACGTGCGGAAAAGTCGCACGGATCACAAAAGTGAGCAGAGCAGCGATGAGAATCAGGCACCTTTGATGCCTGTCCGTCGACAGAAATCAACGCGTGAATTAGGAAAGTCATCATCATCGCATCATGGAAATGGTAGTAATGGAGAGGAGGTTGCCAAGAATTACCCTCTTCATCGAAGTGAGTCGAGCCGTCGAGTGGACGACAAGTGGCATGGGCGGAGCAACACGCGCGGACTATCCCGCAGTGGGACGATGCGCAACAGGGACAACGAGCCTGCAGAACCATTGATTGACTACAGCGAACCTGCACCGTTTGCCAAGGGATCGCTCCTAGCCCACGAAGACGATACACCCCCAGTACCTGTCAAACCACATCACCATACATTGGACGACGAGGCTCATCATACTAGCTCAAACACCTTGATCCAGCTGGATGAAAAGGCGCCTTTTGCCAAAGGGTCTTTGCTGGAGCGTAAGACTTCGACGTCTGGCCGACAGCTCTCACGGTCCAAAAGTACGCGTGAGCATCATTCTGCATCGTCCAAATCAACGGAGAACAGTGGTACACCTGAATTGGGGAGACATGTATCCCTTCGACGAAGTCCGACCTCAAAGGACCGTCAGCGTAACAATAATAATAATAATCAACATGTACACGACGCGTCCCGGTCCAATCCGCCTGCTGCATCGAATGGACCGCTCCTGCAGCTGGACGGCACACCCGAACAAATACATACAAGAGCCCTCCTAGAAAGACAAATGAAACCCCTTTTGAACTTTACCAGTTCACAGGATCGTCGCCGATAACAGCTTCCCATACACAACCCCTTTTCCACCGCTTTTTTTTTATCTCTCTCTCTCTCTCTCTCTCTCTCTGTCTCTCTCTCTGTCTCTCTGCCCCCCTTTCTGTTTAATTTATTCACATCATCATTCATTGGTCCCCCCCTTTTTTTTTATTCTTTTCCCATCACTGTGTGATCTTTCTTGACTAGTTTGTAGGAAGCACGCAAACACACACACACACACACAGACACACACAGACAGAGAGAGAGAGAGAGAGAGAGAGAGAGAACAGAACCAAAAAAAAAACAACAACCAGAAAAAAAGAAGAAAGAATATATATTTATACATGCAGCAACCTCCCGTAAACTCGTTTTTTGTTTGGTTACTATTATTTATCAAATGGATTTCGTTTACATACATACATTCAACGCGCTAAGGAAGGTGATCATTCATACATAAAACTGGCAGCCCACCCTTACCTACATGGGCTTGGGCTCTCGGCGGACGTGAAGTGTATATACGGAAGGCGCATCCATCTAGACACCCACAGGATATGTCTGACAACATTTTATTTCAAGAACGCCACCCTAGCCAAGATGGTTCGGGACAGGATAGTTTTCATGCAGGCTAAACAATAGATAAAAAAAGACATGAACAACCCTGGACGTGGGTAGATTGACATTGCTTATCGGGACTTCCTTCTTTCCAGTACAAAGTTTATTTGGAGCTTATGCAAAATAACAAAGTACCTAACATTGTAGACTAGCCAAAACCAGAGAAAAAGAAAAGGACTTTACCCAGACTCGTTGTGGTGGCACGACGACGTAATCCTAGTTCATCCATAGCTTAAGACCTCGACCGCTTCATCATCAATAGATAGTTCTGTTAGGAACGACAATGATCGACGATTTCGATTTCATACGCCCCACAGGGGTTCGGGCAGTAGGCAGGTCTCATGATAAACATGCGACACGCTATCTTTGAATAGATGGAAAAAAGGTAAAAAAAAAAAAAAGAAAGCGAGACAAGAATGCCGGTTTATACGACCAAGTAAAAGGAGAAAAAAGAGACTACAGAGAAAAAAACAAGCCAGTAACGGATAGCATCAAACAAGATATGAAAAGAGAAGACGTTATCTTTGGATACTTTACAGAAATAAAAAAGAAAGTTATGTTTGAAGGTTCACAAAACCACCATGAGGTTGTGTTTGACCGTTTGACGCTGGTTTTTGCTGTTGTTGTTGTTGTTGTTGTTGTTGTTGCTGCTGCTGCTGTTGCTGTTGCTGCTGTGGTTGTGATTGAGGTTGCTGTGGCTGTTGCTGTTGATGTTGCTGTTGCTGCTGCTGCTCTTGTTGTGCTTCGGACTGATCTTGTTTGCCAGATTGCTGAGTGGAATTGGTAGAGGCGGTTGATAGCTTCCCGGTTTTCTCCAATTCGGCAATCTCGGCGGCAGCTGAACATAGGGTTTATAAGTTCGTCTTTTAGGAAACATTTCAGCCATTTACTTACTAAGGAAACGACCTCCTGGACCTCTTGGTCGTCTCATAGCATGTCTATGTCTACTTTCATGGAGATAAGGTTTTCTAGCCCTAGCCACCTTGTTCATCTCTTCCAGCTTCATTCGTGCAGCTCGTCGTTTCAGGATGCGATGGTACTGTTTGGCATTGACGTATAAAGGTTCTTCCTCCACTGCAGGTTGTGCTGGCTGAGCAGCAGCGGCAGGTGGTGGTGTGGCAACTATCACTTCCCCATTCGGACCTCGGTACAATGAAGGATTCATCACTTGCGCCTGAGCTGCCATCACAGCGGCTGTGGGCTAAAAGAGTTCAAGAGAAAAGAAGAAAAAACAAGTCTCAGTAACAAAAAAAAACAAAAACAAAAACAAAAAAAGACGAGGTAGAGAGAGACAGAGAGAGAAACAGAGAGAGAGAGAGAGAGAGAGAGAGAGAGAGAAAGTGAACTACATACCAGCGGTTGGGTATAGTTAATATGCCTATTGGGATCATAGGCCAAGGATGAGGATGGTCGGCTTTCTGACTTGAAATAGACCAGTCTGTTTAATGGAGGGCTTTTTCACCATGTATGTGTGGAACAGATGCTTACCACAGCTTCAGATGTTGTAACGGGAGCTTGTGTCTGACCTTCACTATAGTTGATGGTGGAGGGACTGTAAGAAGCAGGACGTTCCATGACTACGACATGATGGTGTTTTTTTTTCTTGGGTCAGAACACGTAAAAGGTATCGATAGAGAAAAGGATAAAAAGGAAAAAGAACCACTCTCTCTCTATTTTGCTCCAATGAAAAATTACCTTTATGCAAAGCGTTTTTCAAAATAAAAAGTCAGGCGCGGCGAATGAGCAACAAGGGGGAACAACTTGAGCCAATAGAGTCGTCTTGATGACAAAGGAATATGATAGGGTCACTGTTTCTTCCAATGGAGAGACGCCCTTTTTATTTCGTTTTTTGCCCCCAAATTTTTTTTTTTTTGTGACGCGCGAAATGATGATGATCCCATGGACCACTTATACCAGTACACAAGCATTGATAACTCAATTAATAGATGATACATATGTAAAACCTATCTATTATATATATACAAATACCATTAGGAGCTGACACTTATTTCCGTTTTACTAAAGGACCAACCTGCAAATTATCAATGGATAGAAGCAGCTGTGGATAGAATGATGGAAGAAACATCAAAGGAGTTGTTCAATCATCAAACGGAATTGGAGATTTTTCATGCTTTGATGAAAAGGAGTAGAAAACAACCACATTATACATTAGGTGGTCATCTTATATCCACCTTGGCAAATCATACCAAAATAGACCTTTGGATTAAGCACTACCTGGTGCATCAAGATGTAAGTCATAAAACACAAAAGATGAGGTTATGAATCATCATTACTTTAGATGGATAAAATCCCTTTTTTGGTTTGTATGATTGATGTTGTCAAGTCAAATTCAACTACAGCTGATCCCATCCTTACCTGTTTGGCTTCCAACGTGGATACTGTAAGTAGAAGTAACTAGAGAAGATAATAATAATAATCATCATCATGGAACCTCTTTCTAGATTTGTGATCAGTGGAAAGCAAACCATATCACCATCGTTCGTCGATCCTTGGAATTAATCAGAAGATTATTAACTACCTATCGGAACATCGATCTGGTTCGTCTCTCCCTTTTTTACTTGACGTATCCTCGTAACTGATTCGGCTACCATTCCCCCCCAGCATCGTCATGTGTTGAATGCGCTGACCGACTACGTGGCCTATCTACGTTTGCATCTGTTACCCAGTCAACTGGAACAACTTTGTGCATTCGACCGCACCGAATTCTTTTATCAACCCATCAATGACACTGTCACTTTGGACAAAGAATGCATTAAGCAACTGATTCAAATCACCCTATCATTACTAGCACACCAACCAGAAAACTGTCAACCACTTTTGCAAACACTGCAAGGTAAACCAATTTGGAGAATGGAAAGAAGCAACGCTAAAAACCATCCCCCAGATCTGCATGAACGACAAGAAACATGGCAAAGGCCCCTCGCTGATCTGCTGTTTGAGTTTTACAGTAATGACGAAGATGCAGTGGAGTTACAGCTTGCTGTACTATCCCTTTGGATGAATCATAGCGCACTACGACCATGGATGCATGAAATCGAGGTGACACCCCATACCATGTTCCTTTGGTTTCTACAACGAACAGGCACAGACGCAACAATCTTGATCGATCTCTTAATATCCAATGAAACAGACTTCTTACGGTTTTTTGTGTCCTATCTCAAATATCTTCCGTCAGATTGGCCGGCCTTTATCTGCACCTGTAAGGCGTACCTTGGTCAAGAAGGGCCTTCCGTTCTTGCTTCCAATATTTTTCAACCGATGTTACCTGTCCTCACATCTACCGCCTTTCCTTACAATGCATCTGCCCTTGTCCATCGTATTCAAGTTGTTTTATCGCGCCTTGTATGAATTCTTTCAAAAGTTGATGTCATTTTTATTTGGTTCAGTAAAAAAAAAAAACAAAGAAAAAAAGGAAATTTACGCACGAAAAACAAGTGTAAAACAAAGTTCTAAAAGTCGATTAATTCCTGCTCCTGTTGTGGGAACACATAGCCGAAAGGCTCGCCTTCATAGATTTCGGGTTCGACAACTTCAGGCACATAGATACCGGGGCGGATGGGTCTGAAGACATCGGGTATGGTGGGTCGGACAGTTTCTCCCTCTGGAATCGGTAATGGCTCGAAGGGTTCTACAGTCTCGAAGTCCGGTCCAGGTTCGACAAGTTGCGGTGCTGTGATTTCTGGGAAGCCGGGAACGAAAGGCTCGACTACTTCAGGTTCGGTAGGTACAACCACTTCGCCTTCTGGGATGCCTTCTGGCTCGAATGGCTCGACGGTCTCGAAGTCCGGTCCAGGTTCGACGAGTTCAGGTACGGTAATTTCTGGCAATCCAGGCTCCAAAGGCTCGACGATCTCAGGTCGAATGACTTCTCCCTCTGGGATGCCTGGCTCAAGGGGCTCGACAACTTCGAACTCTGGTCCAGGTTCGACGAGTTCAGGTACGGTGATTTCCGGCAATCCAGGCTCCAAAGGCTCGACGATCTCAGGTCGAATGACTTCTCCCTCTGGGATACCTGGCTCAAGAGGTTCGACAACTTCGAACTCTGGTCCAGGTTCGACGAGTTCAGGTACGGTGATTTCTGGCAATCCAGGCTCCAAAGGCTCGACGATCTCAGGTCGAATGACTTCTCCCTCTGGGATACCTGGCTCAAGAGGTTCAACAACTTCGAACTCTGGTCCAGGTTCGACGAGTTCAGGTACGGTGATTTCCGGCAATCCAGGCTCCAAAGGCTCGATAACTTCAGGTCGAATCACTTCTGGTGCAGGAATCACTTCTGGCTCAAGAGGTTCAACAACCTCGAACTCTGGTCCAGGTTCGACAAGTTCGGGTACAGTGATTTCTGGTAATCCGGGCTCCAAAGGTTCGATCACTTCAGGTTCGATGACTTCTGGCTCTGGGATCACTTCTGGCTCAAGAGGTTCGACAACTTCGTAGTCCGGACCAGGTTCGATGACCTGAGGTGCAATAGGTCTGAAGATCTCGGGGATGGTAGGTTCGATGACTTCCGGGGCTGGGATCACTTCTGGCTCAAGCGGTTCGACAACTTCGTATTCCGGCCCAGGTTCGACGACCTCAGGTGCAACGGTCTCGGGGAATCCGGGAATGAAAGGCTCGAGGACATCAGGAATGAAAGGCTCGACGACCTCGGGAGCAACAATCTCGGGGATCTCGGGAATGAAAGGCTCAAGGACGTCAGGAATGAAAGGTTCGACGACCTCGGGAGCAACAACCTCGGGGATCTCGGGAATGAAAGGCTCAAGGACGTCAGGAATGAAAGGCTCAATCACTTCGGGCGAAATAACCTCTGGGAAATCGGGAATGAAAGGTTCAAGAACATCAGGAATGAAAGGCTCAATGATTTCGGGTAAAACTCTCTCTGGAACTCCGGGTTCGAAAGGCTCAACCACTTCAGGTTCGGCTCCAGGTTCAATCACCTGAGGTGCAATGATCTCCGGGATGCCAGGTTCGAAAGGTTCGACAATCTCTGGCTCAAAAGGCTCAACTATCTGGGGTTCAAGTGGCTCAATGATTTCTGGCTCCACGATCTCGGGTTCAACGACCTCGGGTTCAACGACCTCGGGTTCAACGACCTCGGGCTCGACAATTTCTGGCTCGATAATCTCTGGCTCGACGATTTCTGGCTCAAGAGGTTCGACGATCTCTGGCTCCTCAGGGATAATGAGCTCTGGCTCCTCGGGAACGATGATCTCTGGCTCCTCAGGGATAATGATGTCGGGCTCTCCGGGGATAATGAGATCGGGCTCCTCGGGGATAATGAGATCGGGCTCTTCAGGGATAATGATATCGGGCTCCCCAGGAATAATGATATCGGGCTCCTCGGGTACAATGATCTCAGGCTCTTCAGGCACAATGATCTCAGGTTCCTCGGGCACAATGATCTCAGGTTCATAGGGCTCGATGATTTCGGGTTCACCTGGATACTTTGGGTACTTTGGGTACTTTGGTTTGTGTTCGGGATAAGGATCATATGGGAAATGTCGTGGATACTTGGGTTGGTAGATGTGTTTTCCATCGCCACGGGGCTTGTAAGGATACTTGGGTTGGAGTGGGTAGCCGGGTCGGTAAGGATACCCGGGTCTGAGCGGATAGAATTCCTTCTTCGGGTCTTTGATTCCTCCCCATAGTTTCTCTCCGGGCTTCTCCCATAGTTTCTCTTCTGGCTTCTCCCATAGTTTCTCTTCTGGCTTCTCCCATAGTTTCTCTTCTGGCTTCTCCCATAATTTCTCTTCCGGCTTTTCCCAAGGCTTTTCCCAAGGCTTCTCCCAAGGTCTCCCGGTTGGCACTAATCGTTCGAGGAAAGTTAGTTTGTATTGATCATGGAAAATGAGCGGGTAGTACGGGTGCTTTACCTGCGCCAGCTGTGACCCATTGAGTCTTTGTGAAGGTGATGGTATGTGATAGATCGATTGGATGTCCCCATCCAACAATGAAGCCATCTTCCTTCTGGCCCCATGGTGCATGTTCGTCTTCGTCTTTATCACCCCATGAACGATCGCCTTCGCTCTTGCGGCGGTAGCCACCTCGTCTTCTGCCTCCACGTCGACCGAACTTCTTACGTCCCCAAGCGCGAGTATGCTCGTCATCCCAGTCGCTGTCATCATCGTCGTCGTCGTCATCATCTCCGCGTCCCTTTCGATTCTTCTT
Source organism: Saksenaea vasiformis B4078 (assembly GCA_000697055.1). NCBI lineage: Eukaryota > Fungi > Mucoromycota > Mucoromycetes > Mucorales > Saksenaeaceae > Saksenaea > Saksenaea vasiformis. Next base: position 3,398 of record JNDT01001882.1, on the reverse strand, counting down.
GTTTTTTCGGCTATCTTTCTTATCCTTTTTGTCGGCATAGAGTCTCTGCTGCCTGTTCTGGTTAAGTAATCGAATAGCAGCTGTGCCTGCATCGTAGGGACTCATCGCCTTGATGGTGAGCGTGTGCTGACCTGGATCGAGCGAGAAGATACCATTGCTGAATCGTTTGTCTTGCAATGCCTCTTCTGGGGTGGCTGCATAGACTTCGCTGTCCTGAACGCGTTCGACCTGGGATGTCTGACCCAGTAACTTGCCATTATCGTATACTTCAAACATATCGCCTCTGTTCTTGAAATCCGTCACCTGTACGCTCGCAGGTGCATCCAACGTGATATCAAATGTCTCTTTCACCGTAGCATCCTGACCATTCCATCGGAACGTGGAGAAATTTTCTCCGAGTTGAACGGCTAATGCCGAAGGGGCCATCAAGGCCAACGCAATAGAAGCAGATATACGCATCCTCTCTTTGTACTCTTCTTTGTTCTTCTTCTTTGTTCGTTGCCTTTTCCCTCCTTATATGAAGTATTTGTTTTAGAAAGAGAAGTAGGAAAACGGAGAATTATTCAGCTAAAGACATTGAGGATCCATTTTATAAAGCGGATAAGAATGTCGCCAGCATATCTTTAGTACTTTAAAATTGGCCTGTTACAACGTTCTTGATCCAGCTATTTTTTTTATTTCTGGTTGCGTTCAACTACCATTACAGGTGACATCTTCTCCAGAGCATGTTTCTCTGTCTCTTTCGGTGGTAGGGATTCCTCTACTGCATCAGAAATAAACAAGCCTACTGTGGCAAACACCATGCCTCCTGTCAAATGAGTCCACATTTGGACATTAGTATGCTGCTGCCTTTTCTTTTCTTGTTTCCATTCCTACCGAGGCCAAGGTAGATTCGCGTCCGTGGAGTAAGTGATTTATAAGATCCCCATAAGGACTTGCGTTGCATTGTCGTTTAACGCCTTTGGAAATAAAGAAAAATGTATGTAGTCGCTCCCCAGCAAACATCACACTGCCTCGCGCTTCATCTTGCGAGTGACTTGCTTCCCCGCTCCCACAAAAAAAAGGATCGAGATATGCTATGCGTCAAAAAAGAACCATACATTCGTAAGCAAGCTTTTTGTGTACTTAACGTACGGAAAAAAAAAAAATAATGTTAATACTATTTGTCTTTTTTACTATTCCTTACTTTAAATATCGCTAGTGACACGAAAAATGGATGGTATCGAGAAGGATGGCGCGCGAGATATTTGACGCTGTTGAGAATTATCTTCTATTGGGTTTTGAAAGAAGGAATTTAAACATGTTTCCAATTCGATTGACTATTTTCTAAACACATTAGATTCTCGCTCCTTTGTAATAACTTATTTACTTTCTTAAATCAGTTGTAAAAAGGTCGAACTCCGTAAAAAGTTGGCGCCTGCATCGCCTAGGCAAATTGAGGTGTCAGCTGATACGCTGGTACCAATGGGTGAGGATAACTCTTTTTTATTAAGCTAACTTTTGGGTGGCAACTTAGACACATGTCACTGAAGCTCATACTGTCAGTCAAAGCAATTGTCCTTCAAGAAACCCCACCTATCATTCGAAGACAAGCTCTCCCCAGTACCTAACAATGAAATTCATTGCTCATTCCTTAAAGCCTAGCATCGCCAACGGATGCAGGTTGTTGCGTTTCAGGCGATGTGGTGAAGCCGCATATTTCTAATCAGTAATACAGGCATCATTTCCCTCAGTTCGGTTTCCTAGAAGATTCCTGGTAACGCGAATTCCTTTATAATTTATAGAAGTTCAATAACTGATGTCTCATCAATAAGGAAGCCCATGTTCCAGTAAGCTGTGTACAGTCTGAGTCTTGTGGCAGCCTATTCGCGCTAAGATCAAAGTAATTGGACATCAAGTATGTGCAAAGGTTAGCTGAACCACGGTTATACGAATAAACACCGGAAAAACGCGATTACCAATTGGAAACGCGCGCGACGGACGATGTTACATAAACGTCCGTCTATGAGACACTAGTAGGCAACCCAATAGAGCGTCATCATATCCTAGTTCTCTGAAACGCCCAAAGTGTGCGTACTTCCCCGCCTTCTAGAGAATTAGCAATCTTTCTATCAATTTCTCGTGGTTTCTTTTATATATATTGCATAGAAGAAAATCGATTTATTCTCTTTTTTCAGTTAAGAGATGCAAAGCGTGGGCGATAGAAAGGGTGACAAAAGAAATGGAAGGAATTCAAGTTCCGATGGGACAGCTCTCTCAGGCTCGCCTGCGGTGTCTGTGGTATTCTGCGCCAATAAAAATGACGAGTTAATCTTCGGAATCAAAATCAGCGAATGAATATCTCAAGTTAATCTTCGGATGTTAAAGACAGCAAATAAAATCGCTCAGTTAATCTTCGGACTTCTATGGCGACGGAGCTCCAAAAGGAAGCTTGCTTCTTGCTGTCAGCTATGAACACTCCGCAACAGCAACACAACGACCACATGCATCATGAAGAAGTATTCGCTTCCGTTGATGCCAACGTTTCAGAGGAGGTTTTCGAAGAAGACGAGGTAGTAGCAAATCTTTTTGAGGCCAATTTTCAGCAATTGCAGCAAAAAATAGGTGGCGAAATGAGGAAATCTACCACACCAGTGGCGTAACGACAACCGTTAATGGTATACAAGAATCTAACAGGCATAGAGGTTCCTAATCTTTGTTTCTTTACTGTTAAATATTTTTAGAGACAGTAAAATGGATGGTAGGCTGACATATGAGTTGCACAAGCCAATTGCGTTTTTTAAAAACGCATAATCAGTATTCTCTTGATCTAACGTTGTTGTACTGCCCATGCCTAATCTGCCTTCTGGATCCTGAGCCTATCTATTCGAAATATTCAAAACGAAAAAAGGCCTTATGGCCTGGATGACGGGTCCCTGGCCAGAGGGCCCAATGTCAAAGAGAATGACACTTCTTATCATTTTCCATTGATACCAATATGAAAGTTGTAGAAAAATATTTCTCGGTCACCATCACAGAATTCTGGACAGATTGCCCTTGTGCTTATCATAATAGTTACTTGTATGTATATTTGAATGTAGCTGTCTGTCAGTACGTCATCATTTACAAAGTTAACTGCCTGTTTGCACTGGCCATACCTTGCTGAAGGGAATTGCTACGGACACTCAGGATCTACCTCTTAGGGACACTCATGTAATGTGTTTTCGCCGGCGGCTGGACAAACACCTTACCGAATTTTAATGCACGTATGACCATCCTCAAATAAAAACCAAATCGTAGGTATTTGTGCAGCTAGCGTCCACAAGATGAGCGCCCATGAGCTGAATGCCCGTAAATTAAACCCTCATCGAGCGCCTACAAATAGATATCATCACTTCATCTATCAAAGCCTAAGCAGT
>JNDT01001881.1:0-40224 GCA_000697055.1 Saksenaea vasiformis B4078 | reverse complement strand
AAAATGATCCTGACTCGAGATCCTGGCACAAACATTCGGGTAGCGTTTGTACGTAGTGATGTTAGGAAGTTATCAGGATAAACTAAATCTGCTCCCATGATCAATAGTCAAACTACCGCTGGTGTGTCGATCTACGGCAGACTTTCGAAAACTTTTTTCATACTTGCAGAATGAACCCAGCGACGGGAGAAGGTATACATGTAAATTTGTAAGGCCAAATACACTTATAACTTCTGCAGAAAACTACCGGTTTCCCACGTTGACATACATGTTAAGAGAGCTGGCCCCGTCATTTGCGGGGAAAAATAGTTGCTAGTAAGTGGAACTATTTGAGAAGAAGAAAACACAAACTTTTCGTATTTATAGACACATACCTACACATCATGTCGAATCTTCAAATATATATGAAGCGAACCTTCGTCGCCTTTTTTGATGAACTATTTGCGAACCACCCGCAAAATCAGCGACACGATGCAAGAAGCCTAGGTATTACTCCACTGCTTAATGTATTTGCTTTACATTGTTTACGTGATATCGCCTTGCTTCAAATTTGTAGCATCCAGATGTGTCCAGGGAATAACAGCACAAGAACTTTTTGACCGTAATGCATGGACAACTTTAGATGATGATTCAATCACCGACCTTGAAATCTTTTATGGGTATGACAAGAAAAGATATTAACGTAGTTTCTTCCTCACGATTACTTACCGTTGGGTGCATCCTAGAGAGTTTCAGAATGTTTACCAGGAAAACCTTGGCAATGTAGATATAGCCGCAGACCTCAGTGATGATGAAAACCAGCGGTTGCTTCCCTGTATGCTTCGTCTCTCAGCATTGATGCTTAAGCAAACAAATGAACTCAATGGAAAAGGCTGGACTCTCGTTTCAATGTCTAAAAACCAGATAGGTAAGCTGAAACCTAGTGACCTTGCTTGAACCATAATATGAGCTAAGCAATAATACTACACTAGGTTACTTCCCCGTAACCGGTAAAATACTTTACTGGGCGCTTAAAGACATTACCACCAATCTCCCGGAAAATCTAGCAGTATGTTCTCGTAAAAAAAAGCATAAATTGACCGAAGAAAAATTGACACTCTTACGTTAGGGTCCTTTGCAAGGCTTTCATACCTTCAATAATGCGCTCAAGGACATGATATACCGCGAACAACTTTGGGAAGCAATTTTTTGTCTTGATAGAGTCATGCCTCGCCGCCGCCGGGCACAAGGTTTGGTCATATTCAACTGCATGGAAGTAATGTCCTTACACTTGTTCATATAATGGATAAACAACGATGAGCTACCAGAAGTAGAGTTTGATTATGGCTTTGAGACGGATGGTGTTATGGTGGCAGTCAGATTTAAATCTCGCAAACCAAACCAAGGTCAGTCCAGTTTTTGTTATACCGTGGAGCACGCTAACAGAAAGGTTGCATTTCAGCATCTTATCCGTCCTCCCAGAGAGACTTTCAGTTCCTTCCTCGTAACAGGGATTTCTCTGATTTGCAGTGTGGCATCTATCATTTGAAGAAGGAGCCCACGGGCTTAATGGTCGCACGCCATTTAGACCCTGAAAGAACTCGCATCGTGGGAATCGATCCTGGTATGCTCCTTGCTATGAAGAATCTAACAAAGGCTATATATGTATTTCGTAGGTATTCGTTCCCTTGTGACCGCCGTAGACACAGTGGAGGATCTTCATGACGAAGAGGCAAGAAATAGCCATACATTTTCTGACACGAACGGTTATTACCAGTAAGAACAAGATCCTGTATGTAGTCAGTGCAATAACTGCATGCTTTTTTAGATCCAGCTCCAAATTTAACTGGAGTCTTCAGATAGAAAGGAAAAATCGTGAAATTGCCAACATGCAGGAAGTCTACGATCGTCTTTCGGAACATCCTAAGACGGCCTCATCTGTTCCGGAATTCCAGCGCTGTCTCACGGCACAATTCAGCGAAAAACAGAGGTAGCTACAGAATGTTCTTGTCAATATGTGGTCATATTGAATGGGCTTTCCCAGAACGGATGAGTTCAACCGTCATTACAGACACAGGGAAAGGCGTGCCTTGCAGGGCTCTTCCAGAGGTATGACCATGGACGTTATCGCAGACCAGGTCAGGGGATTTTATCCCAATTCAACCCTGGTGAGCATTTGCCTGCTTATTCTTCGTTCATTAATTATCTCTCTGCATCAGCCTCCGGTCGCAAATGTGCAAAAACAGAACAAAAAAGCGCGGTATCGCCAACGTCGTCAACATCGTGAGGCACAAAACAGTAGACGTGACCAGCGCCGGGCATTTGTGGCATACGGAGATGCCGACCTGCATAGTGGAGGCTACAAGACGTATGCACCGTTACCGGTGAAGGTGAGGGTGTTGAAGTTCTCTTGGTAGTGAGAATCCTATTAACATTTACTATCCATGTAGACCTTTCGCAAGGTGCTAGCACAGCAATGTCCAGTCATATGCGTAGACGAGTACAAAACCAGCAAAGTATGCAGCATATGTCATCACGACACAGTCGATTTCCGTGACTATAACATGCAACTGTGTAATCATCGGTATGTTTGGGAAACAAATGGACACAGTGGAAACCTGACTCATATGCATTAATCTCTAGCAAAAAGTATATCAGACGTCAGCATCATAAGCACAAACGTCAATATTGCTTAGGTGACGACGAGCAGATTCTGCATCTAAGCAGTGAATGCCCCAATAGACGCCGACCCGGTATGACTTAGTCCGGCTTATGTACATTTTTCTTTAACATAGGAATAGCTCGCAACAATTACAGAAATATTGTCTATCCTATCCGACTGTGCCCTCAGTGCGCATATGATAGACGAGGAATCAGAACATCTCTAGTAAGCCGTACTGCTTGGGTTGACACGTTGATACTTAACTATTTGATTAGTTTTGGAACAGAGATGTTACTGCCGGCCGATATATTTGTTCGTTACATCGAATCAGGATGTCAATTAGCATCTCGCCCGGCAGCACTGTCCAGGACAGTTAGGCAGCAGGGAACTGCTCACTCGTCACTTTGTATGACAGGTAAAGGACTGGGTCTGATTTCCGTAAAGGGTCTAACAATCCGGGATTTCAGGGCTACAGACATGGTCACGGAGCCCCATCTCATAGTCAAACCCGACTTGACTCGACGTACATTGTAAATAGGCGTGTTCCCATCCTTTCGGGTCAATGCATGGAACAAGTCTTTAATATCATTTGTAATTCGTTTAGCGCATGTTAATCGCATGCTGCCTTGCACGAACTTCGACATGGCGACCCTGAGGGCTTGTAGGAAAGGAAACGAAGTCACATTTGACAGGAGAAGAAAATGCTCCCGAAGTCGACACTTGACGCTTTTCAACCGTTCAATTCTCTTCTTGTAGCATCATGGCGGATACGGTGCAGTTTTACCTTGAGCGTATGGTCCCCGAGCTCGAGGACCTTGAGAAGAAGGGATATTTTACTAGCGTAGGTTTCTATTTTCAGACTAACAACACGCCGTTATGCTGATCTTCCGAAAAATAACAGGTCGAGATCAAATCGATTGTGAAAAAGCGCACCAATTTCGAATATGCGTTAAAGCGACGTATAACAAAGAAGATAGACTACTTGCGATGCATCGAGTATGAAATGAATCTTGAAGCGCTTCGAAAAAAGAGGAAAGCCCGTATGATCGCGAGTAAGTTTGGAATGACTTGCAGGAGAATAGTAGAATTGAAACATAGAGAATAGACGGCGAAGGCCTTGCGAAAACGAGTATATCTGACTATGCCGGCACACGACGTATCTATCATTTGTTCCAGCGAGCGCTGAACAAGTTCAAGGGCGATCTTTCTCTGTGGATGCAGTACATTGATTTTGCAAAGAAAAACGATGCAAACAACTTGTTAAGCGGGATCTTTGTCAAGTAACGTGTCAAATGCAGTAGCATTGAGATAGTTTTATCTAAACAATTGTATAGAGCACTTCAATTGCACCCAACCAAAGCACCATTATGGATTATGGCGGCATCATGGGAATACGAAGAGAATGCTAACATTGGTGCTGCTCGAGGTAATAAGAAATGCGACATGTCTCAAGTGCTGGTTCAAATGGTTGGTGTATAGTTTTGATGCAGCGTGCGCTCCGTCTGAACCCGCATGAGAAATCACTATGGCACGAATATTTCCGCCTCGAAATGTTGTATATCGAAAAAATTAAGGCACGACGGCGCATTCTCGGAATCGATGAAAAGTCGTTGGAAAATCAGAAATCAGAGGAGGAAGATATGGATCATGAAGATGAAAACACGATCAAGTTACCAACGATCACGGGTGAGGAAGTTGAGAACTGGAACGAAGAGAGTGAGGAACGCAAAACAGTGAAGAAGCTGGAAGACAAAACCGCCGAAACATTAAAGGAAGGCATGAACCCTATCCTTCAAGGATTACTAGCCAAGATCATTTATAATAATGCCATAAAAGGTAACTGAAGACTTGTTGGCGGGCTTGAGCTGATCTGTCTTCATCTAGCGATTCCAAACGATCTTGACTTCTACATCAAGTTTGTCGATCATTACCGACTTTTTACCGATACGGAAGAGGATTGCAATTACGTATTTGAAACGATACGACGCGACATGAACACCAACCCACGTGCACGAGCATATCTTGCTAAGCGACACCTTTTCACAAAGAAAAAAGCAGTGGACCAGAACTCAGATTCCTCCACCGCTGAAGGCTATATTTCGATTTCAGATCCAGCATTTGTACCTGCTATGAAAGCTTGCGTTGACGAGTTCAACGTCGCAGTGGAGGTAAAGTATTCTGTGTAAAAAATGATGATGTAGACTGAACATCATGTAGGAATTAGCGGTACCGGAGATGTGGGCGCTTTATATTGAGTTTCTTTCCCAATGGAGGAGTGTTGTCAGTGAAGAGAATTTGGTACGTAGTAACAAACTATATTCATTTGAAATAAGGACTAACAAGATCATCACAGAAATTATATCTTACCAAGCTGTTACAAAAAACATTTAAAGCATGCAAAAAGAAGGAGTCTCTCTCGGAAGCCATATACGAATCTTGGGTCAAGTTTTTGACTAATGAAAATGAGCTTGAACAAGGTAACGTTTTCTTAGAGAAAAAAAAAAACAGAAAGAGAGGCGCGTACTTACTCGCATCTAATTAGCACAAGCCATTGCTGAGACAGCTGTTAAGACTTATCCCAACTCTGTAGAGTTGTGGATTTCGAGAATCAAGCTCGCGCAAATTGAAGATGAAAAGGGTACGCAATTTGTCATGGAGATTTTTGTTGCTGATCCATATTAGATGCACTACAAGTGGATCTGTACAGCCGGGCTTTGAAGCTCAACCCAGCGTCGTTTGCTATGTGGTCCTCGTACAATGAATGGCTTACAACGCAATGGCAGGATAGTACTTTTAGTACCGAAGAAATGCACGATTTATACATGGTACAGAAGATAACAACCATTGTCATAGCTGCTAACTTATATATCAAAATAGCAAGCATGCCAGAAAGCGATGCTTCTCTTGCCGTCTGTGACGGCAGCAACAAGTGACCGTAACAAGATTAAGGACTTGATCCTCTCAAGTTACGTGAAATGGGCTGCACAGGCGAGTGGTATCGATGGTGCAAGGACGGTGTATCGAAAGATCATTCAGAGCATGTATCCCACATATGAATTTTACCGCATGTGTGTGTCTGTAGAACGGGAGTATGCAGGGGATGAAGACGTGTCCGAGCATGTGGAGTATATCTATGAAATGGCTACCAGAATGGATGACGACAAACAAGGTAAAATCCATCGATACTTTGCTTTTATTACAGATTGTATTAACCAGCTGTGTAGGAACATATCTTTCATATTTATCATATCTCTATTCCAAGAAAAAGTTCCAGAAAGCAAATCATGTGTACTGGAAAGCGGTGAAAGAAGTGACAAACAAAAATGCATTTGAGACCCAATTTCAACAAATCAAGGCAGGAAACTCACCAATAGAAGAATAATAAGCATGCCCATTTACAATAAAGAAAGTAACATAACGTGAAACCCATATAACTTGGATAGATGAAAGTTGTGCGTGAAATAATTAGCGTCAACAGTAGTATTCTTGCTACGCACTGTTCCTTGCTGTGTAAGGACGCTTGCGTTACCTCAAAGAACCCTTGAGTCACCTTTTTTTTGAGTCAACCAGGTTTCCCGACTCTTTGTGACTCGTGAGATTTACCAGTCACATAGAATTGGCTCGAAAATCGATGCTGCCCACAGCACTTTCGGAAAACATTTCGAAAGGCATGGTTGTATCGCGTCTTGCGTGGAAGAACGCAATTGCCTGTCTGGCTGCGGCAAATGCACTTGTCAATGGACCCGTACGTTCACAGGTGGGGCATGTCAAGACGCACCCTGTCGCGAAACGATTCATTGTCTCTGTACGAGGTACGTCTTAGTCAAAGGTTGACGCACGTTATGCTTACAACTTAAATATCAGTAAATAATGGTGCCGCGGGTGCAATTCCCTCACTCTATCGACAAAAGGTTTGTTTAATAGTTCCAGCGTAAAACGTCACTAATACGTTTGATAGAGATGTTTTCATGCGTCAGGTAGCACTTCCCCCCTTAGATGATAAACAACCGAATTCACTATCCGCATGATAGTACCGAGTACAGCAAAGAAAGACCCTTACGAAGTTCTTGGCGTAAAGAAGTCAGCAAGTGCTTCTGAAATCAAAAAAGCCTACTACGGTGTAAGTTATTTCCCAGCATGATTCCTGTGTGAGTCAAAATGACTCATTTGTACTAATACCTTCCGATGGTTTGTAGTTGGCAAAGAAGTACCATCCAGATACCAACAAGGACAAAGACGCGCGTGAAAAGTTCGTTCAAATCCAAGAAGCGTACGAAATCTTGTCAGACGATCAGAAGCGTCAGCAGTATGATCAGTTTGGACATGGTTTCGAAGGTAGGCAACACAAAAGTAGCATATTCCAATGGCTGTTGACACGGATGTCAGGTGCAGCTGGCGCAGGAGGAGGTCCTGGTGGCTTCCATGGCAGTGGCTTCCCCGGCGGTTTCGATCCAAACGATATCTTTAGCCAGTTCTTCGGTGGTGGCTTTGGTGGAGCTGGCCGTGCTGGCGCGGGACCAGGTGGTGATCCTTTCCATGTTATGAGGGGAGATGATATTGAGGTCAGTCAGTTTAAACGGATAGCTTAAGCGGAACCTGGAAACTAAAGTGTTTTTCGAATAGACAAGGGTGAACTTAACGTTTATGGAGGCAGTGAAGGGTGCCACCAAGTATGTAAACGTGGATAAAGTCGTCAACTGTGCTCCTTGCAAGGGTAGTGGCTTGCGTCCTGGAAAAGAAAAGGGGGTTTGCAGCACTTGTCGTGGAACAGGCGCACAGACGGTGATGTTGGGTACCTTCCACATGCAGTCAACATGTTCTGCCTGTGGTGGCACCGGATCAACCATTCCTCACGGAGCAGGATGTCCATCATGCAACAGCATGGGCAAAGTTAGAGAAAGAAAACAAGTAGAAGTGAAGATTCCGGCAGGTGTGGATCATTCCTCGGTTCTTAGAGTGCGTGGAGAAGGTGACGCCCCTGTTGAAGGACGAGGCCCAACAGGCGATCTCCTGGTTGGATTTAATGTATGCCATCTACAACATAATAAGCTGCGGTTTTTTTTAAACGATAAGATGAATAGGTTTTGCCTTCCAAGATATTCCGTAGAAGAAACTCCGATATTCTGGTTGATGTGAAGATCCCATTCTACAAAGCAATGCTTGGTGGAAAGATCCGAATTCCAACCATTGATGGCGATGTAGAACTGAAGGTTCCACAAGGATCGCAACCAGGTGACAATATAGCATTGCGTGGTCGCGGTGTCCAACAGTTTGAACGATCTACAAAGGGAGATCAGATTGTCACCTTCAAGGTAGAATTACCACGGTAAGGATCACATAGGGCGATGGGAAATGTGTTCTTATTTTCGATTGTTAGTTCATTGCGCGGTAAGCAGCGGGAGATTATTGAGCAGTATGCCAGCTTGGTGGATGAAGACTATCGTCCAGCCACCCCTTCTGATCCCCCAACGGAACCACAAACACCCCCACCCACAGACAACAGCAGTAATGACAGTGGTGAAGACAAGAACTCGAAAGGCTTTTTCAAAAATGCATTTGGAAAGTTGAAGGATCGAATGTGCAATGATAACGAAGACAACAAGAAGCCTGACAGTAACGACAAAGCTTAGACAACTCTTTTTTTTTATTATTTTGTATGATAGATCCTCGTTTAAATAAATAAAATATTGCGTACGCAATATTTAGAAAGTAAAGTGTAATCTGACTTGATGCGCAAGCGAGCGTGTGGGAATTTTGTTTATGGCTTGTTGGGGTATTGTCGCATCCTGTCCAGTTCTTTGTGGATATCCTTTCTACTAGGTGGCCGTTGGCCAGATCCAGTATCCTCTCCTCTTGCTGAAGGTGAACCATTCAGTGAACCTGCCGTACTTGATGGCCCACTGGACAGACCAGTTCCGGTCGGCCCACCAGTGGATGCCTTTTTAGATAGCAATGATTGGAAGAAATTGGCCAACACTTCGTGAGAGGGGCCTGTCTGCCCATTGGTGTTGACACCTAATGTGCCAGCCGCATTCCCGGTGGAAGTAGGACCATCGCTTATACCGGGTGGTATAGACATAGTAGAAGATGCAAGCCCCTGGCAACGGAAAAAATGAGCATTGTTCTAGCCTGGAGGTATCAAAAGATGTTAGTACTCACCTTACCCAAACTTGGTTTTTCCAGAATCGGTTCCTATAGAGATGCATACAAAGATAGGTTATTATATGAACGGGGTTCAACTAGAAAGATGTACCTTGTGTCTAGCTATCTTTGCAGATTCCGTTTCTCTCTCACTACCAGCGAGCATCAAGTCGATCGCTGCAGGAGACACACCCAACGGTCCTACTACGCTCGGACGAGCACCCGATACAGTACTTCCTGTGCCTTGCCTAGCAGGATTTTCTGGGGCTCGTTGAAGTGTTTCAAAGTGTCGCTCAAGGAACACTTGTTCATCTTCGCAAGGAATGGTCGGCGGGAGGTTTGATGGCTAACCCGGTACATGAGCTTCGAAAGCTTCCTAGTGCTTTGTCTTACCTGATCTTCCAATTCCGGATCCGGTATTGCGTCCTCGTATACCGCTCTCGCACCGGTTGATCCAGGATGTTGTCTATCCAGAATAGCTTCCATATCCGCATCCCAGCCCTGATGAACACCTTCGCAATCGAATCCTTCTCGCAACACCTTGATCTTTCCCCAAGAATCCCAACCTGACGGGACCAGTACAGAATCGCGTTCGACAATCTGACTCTTAATCAAGAACGGGAATGATTTGCTTGGTGTTGTCAAAAGGCGGTGAAGGATATATTGTCGAAGGTTATGAAATGTATGTGGGTGTAACGTCGACGTGTAAAATAAAGCGGCGCCATCTAATTTCCCAAATACGCAAATTAATAGATTGTGTCTCACTAAATAACTTTTTTCTGTTACATTTCATGCAAACGGAACGCAGGTTCTGCTGTATAAAATCGAATGTTTCGTCTTTGTAGTCTTGTGTTTGTTCTAACATGTTCATGGCATCACTCTAACATTATAAAGGGTTATTAAAACTGCTTTAGAATGCGGCCACTCTATATGTATACATACCTTGCAGCATACCACAACAATGGGGACACCAAAGTTTGTTGTGAGACAGCCTTGTGATAATGGCAACGTGACTTGATCTGCTGCTGTAGTGGTAGTGACCAGAGGTGCAGATACAAAGGTAGTTGGTGTGGATGGAGCGGAACTGGTGGACGTTGACGGTGCAACAGCAAATCCATGAGCAGGATTTGAAGAAGGCTCAGTGTACGTTTGCAGGTAATGTTCCACTTTTTCCATGTGCATGAGCAACTACAAATCTGTATTTTAAAGGAAATCGTTACCTTTTTCTCTAATTTCGTCAACAACTGCTCTACCACGGCTCCACGTTTCACCAGCGCTGCCTTCTTTGCATATTTCGCAAATGGCATGCTGTAATACATTGATCCAGCGTTGAAACGTCTCCATGAATTTCCAGGGACGTGTCCAATCAAGAGCCAAGATCACCAAACTGTCGGCAATGGTTTTTGAGCTGAGAGCAAATTTCAGCAGTGGCAAATATTCCTGCGCCGAGAGACCAAGCTGGTACAGACTTAGTCTAGCAATAGCTGACAATTGCGCAAGGGATCAGTAATGCAACCCATTTTTGGGAATGATGTACCTTCGTTCTCTTCGTCTTGTATATCAACAAATGTGTATCCTAATGCCAGAGTATTCGTTGTATCTTCATCAATGTTTTCTATTGGTAATTGGGTATAATTATTGCCTGCGCTCACGCTAAAAGAGGCAGTTGCAACATCATCGTTCTCAGGAATGTTGGTTTGCGGGCCTGGATCGTGCTTGAGGTAGTGAATGAGTGTGGATTTTCCGCAACCAGGATCGCCTTTTGTTTGGTAAATGAGAAGCTTTAAGGAAGACAGCAGAGCGAGTTACCTAGTATAAGGACATTTTTTGTAGGAACCATCTTGGACGATGCCACACCTTTCAGGATGGTGGACCAAATCTCATCTTTGTCGGGGTTCAATTGTGAAGCAGATGCGGTCGATTGGGCCTGTGCTTGATTAGTAGTGGTGGTAGATCTGCTTGTTGCTAACGGAACTGTCATGGTGGATAGTAAAAGGAAAGGAACGGTTCGTCTATCTGCTACGTCAAATAAAGAAAAATTTCGGATCGAACCTGACTGACATGCGTTTTAGACGTCCGCAATTTGATGGAAATCGCGGTTATCTGCACGAGTAATATCAAAGTGGAGAATTGCTACAAACTGGTTGCTGATTCCATGAATCAAAGTTAGTTACATAAAATTTATTTGCCTTTGAAACAAATATTGATAACATTCCTGTGAACAAACACGTAGCTCTTTATGGCATCGCCTCACCTTTGAATAGTATACTTCCCAGGGCAGCTCATACGCATAACTTGTAACTATAGAAGTGATTAGCCGTTTCCTCTTCAGCGCTTCAATAGCTCCATTGGAATAATAAAGCATTGTACAGACGATCCAATCGCCTAATGATGTTGTGAATTTGCTATAGTTCATGTTGGCGTGTCATCAAGAGAACCTGCATGAACGTCGTATCTGTAGGACACGCACCAAATGTGACGTTTTGTGCAACCAGTGCAGACATATCCATCCTGTTGAAGCTTTTTTTTGTGCATACATAACACATACTCATTTACATTATCTACGAGCTGTGTATCGGACGGGTGAAGATCCAACGTGAAGCATGATAAAAATAGCGACGAATCCGCTACTCCTATGGCATTTACGTCGTCATAGAATTCGTAGGAACCTCGCAATGAATGCAGGAGAAATAAAGTCACGTTTATTACTGTCCGCTGGAAAACTGAAGATCGCAGATTCAATGAAGGTTAGGAAGCCTGCCATGTGGTCTCAACTTAGGCAGATGGATTTTAACCCTTTCGCTAAGGCAGATATACGCTTATGCCTTACATAAGCCAATAATTAATATATATAGAAGAAATGTAAGCATAAGAATCGATCCTGTTGTATTCTTTGGGAGATATTGCATTTACGAAGAAATTCCGGCTACTGTGCTTTTTGAAATTTACACGAGGTACGATAGTAATGCGATTTCATTGGCTAAAAGACGTTCAGCGAAGTAACCGAAACGTGTCATTGGCGGAGTCACTACAGTGTGTTGTTTTTTTAAGGTCCTGTGATTTTCTTTGTTTTATCCAAAACCATCCGTTCCTTCTTTTTGCACTATTTGCACTGCGTTTGTGCGCGTGTGTATCTTTTTCCACGCACAGTTGCATACATGCCTCAAATATAGGCGTGGTAACGAACAACATTACGACTACTCTCCTTTCCCTAATTTACGTTTTATTCCTTCTACTTTACTTTAACCCTTCGTATATATTCTACTTCGATTAAATATGAGTCTACCACCCCCAAAACACTCGTTATCTTCACCAACCTCTGGAATTTCACCTCCTACTATTCTACCTACGCCATCCAGTTCGACATCGGGGTCTACACGTCCAGCTCATGTAGAACAACTTCGGCGAGAGCTGGAGCAACAGCTAGCCGAGAAGGAAAAGCAAATGGAAGAAGCTAGTAGTGGAATTGGCAAAAACGTGCTGGCCAGACAAATCAGTCAACTACAAGAACGACTCCGAGATATGGATAAAGCTCAGCAACCTCAACCGAGGCCGTCGCTCGGCGATGACCTGGCTCCTGCTACACTGGAAAAGCTGCGAAATTTAGAACGTGACCTAAGTAACTATCGCGCTCATCCATTGTCACCTGCGTTAAGTGGAGTTAGAAAAGAGAAGGTTTGGCTCAACTTTTTTTTTATTTGTCCAACTGACATTACCTTGTCCCCCCTGTTTTGGGTTATTGTTTACTCCTAGTTATATGGTCAACGTTCGACTGGTCTGGATGGCTTGCCTAGTCCGTCCAATTCTACATTATTACCTCCTGACACTTCCTCGCTTTTACCCCTTCCACCCCCGGCTACTGGATCAACACCAACGAAACGAAGATCTAAAGTGCCTATGAATGATCGTCGCAATACAGATATAGAGTTCGCTACAGAGATAGGCCAAGGCTTATTGCTTGAAGTCCGTAAAATGCAAGCTCTCTTGCAAGAAAAAGAAGAGCAACTGCGAGCCTTGGAGATTCAAAAATCAGATCTCGAACGCACGGCCGAAGCAATGGCGAAGCAACTGCGCCAACGCGAAGAAAATGAAGGTGTGTAGTATCTCCAAATGCAGTAAATGTGTCATTGACATTTTTGATTTGCAGAAAAACTTAAGGAGGAGACGTGGAACCTTGAATTAGCAAAACAAGAGCTCACAATCAGTGTCACCGATCTGCAGCAGAATTTGAGCAAAGCAAATGCTGAACAGAATAAGTTATCAAAGCAGCTCAATGAACTACGAACCGAGATTGAGCAGCTTCGCGATCGTGAGGAAAAGCTTTCTGCAACAATTGATACGATGAAGACGCGCCACGAACATGACATGTCAGTTATCCGACGTCATGCTGCAGGTCTTCAACGCGAAAAAGCAGATCAGACAAAGCAAATAGAAACGTTAACGTCTGAGCTTGCCATTGCCAGAGCCCAGTCACGTATTGCAAAGCATACCCACTCTGATCAGCAACCTACAAGCTCTTCAGAAGCATCAGATGACCAAGTACCAAATACCCTAGCTGCCCACAAATCCCTCACTCCCAACACATCGCCCCCGCCTTCTCCAAAGCAGATGCCTGTTCGCAACCAAGCGCTTGAGGTTGAAACGCTGAAAACTTCACTTGCTCATGCGCATCGTATGGTATCCAACCTACGTTCCAATTTGCATAAGGAAAAGACGGAGAAATTTGAGTTTAAAAAGCTACTAGCTGAGTCGCAGGAAGTCATCGAACAACTCCAGAATGACCCGCGCATGTGGGAGGATGCAGGTCATGCAAAGTCAGGTGCAGGTGCCTCACATGAGAACGGTGCCGGATCGCGGGAAAGGCGTCCCCGTAAGACCAAGCGGCGGACAGCAGCACGTAAACCTCGAGGAATCATTCGTCAGAAAGGCGATGATGAGTATTCCGACCTTGAAGTCAGACGTAAACGAAAAGATTCTCAGTTTGACAGCAATTCTGTTTACTCCTATTCATCCATGTCTGAAGAGGAAAGTGAAGTGGGCAGTGAAAGTGAAAATGAGCGAGACCAGTCGATGGCCAAATCCTTGGGCGCATCGCTTGCTGCTGCTGGCTTCACGTCTCTATCATCAGAACTTTCCCGGAGTCAACCGAAGAAACCAATTTTGGTTGATGCACAGATCAATACCGATCCTGTCGAGATCCTGAACCCGGATACCCAACGTTCATCAGATCAGAAGAAGAATGTTCAGGACACGAGTGTACAAACCGACGAGCTCGCTCCCGCATATCCCCAAGATAATACTACTCCGTCTATCGACACGGTTGCATTTGAAACACACGACGTGTTCCATCTAGACATTGCCCCCGTAGAACACAACGACAAAGAAATCCAATGCAGCCAGTCCGAAACGACCGATGCCGGAGTTCAAAGCATTGCAGCAGCAGCAGTTGACGAAGGTGTTCAATCGGACACGCCACGCGCAGTACATGCAGAAACACAAAGCCCAGTTCGTGTACACGAAGATCGAGAAATCCAATGCCGCGTGACTTCAGGCATCGATCAAGCGTCCCAGTCAGAGAGCTTAGATAATAGCAGCTCGGCTTTACAAACAGAACCAGTCCTCACGCTGGCTAGTGTGGATGCTAACGTTCAACATGCTGCAGAAACTAAAGACGCAGATGTACAGCACGAACCTCTTTCTACTGGTGTAGATACTGGTGTACAAACAGCTTCCGAGCATGAATCCAAGATGGCCGGACTTTTGGCTGCTGGTGCAGGCATCTTAGGGTTAGGTGCTTTAGCATCGAAAGGATCTGATAAAGCGCTGACATCAACTCATGACCCCGAGTCTGCGCGAACCGATGCTTTGCACTCCAACCTCAGTTCCTATAAGACAGCCCGAGAAGTTCATCTGACAGATGACAGCTACGCCGCTCCCTCTGATTCCTCCAAAAAAACAGTTTCTAGCGAATTTAGTAATGCACCTTCTAGCCAAGCGAAGGCGTCCGCTCCAGAAGAGTACTACGATGCTGAACCTGCGATGTCATCCGAGATGATCAAGAAGAGCAGCGTTGATGTCGCAGCGGAACCGCATGCTATACTGAGTCAAGAAAATGTCACTATGACAATGACAGATACGTCCAACGCGATGCAGAGCAGTTTGAAATCAGGCGAGAGAGTGTTTACCCAATCGGAAGTGGATGCAATGATTGCGGCTGCTGTTGCGGAAGCTATTATTAGAGGTCAAGAGCAAAGTGCTTCAACGTTGCATGAGGATCGTCTACCCAATGTGCTCCCAGATCATGATGTAGTTAACAATGGCGAGACCAAGGCTGTTGTACCCGTGGATAACGAGATCTTGTCCATGCATGATCATACCACCACCATCCCTTCGCAGCAAGGACCCCCACCACGTCCCACAGAGCCACCACCAATTGCTTTGCTCTGCAAGGCAGGATTTGCTACTAGTTCCAGTCTTGCTGAGAACCATTCGATTGCATCGAGCACGATTAGCAAAGGAAAGGGGCTTGCTGAGATGGATGACAAGGCCATTTCTGCTTTGGGGGTTCCCAGTGTCCAGGCGAAACTTCGAGATGAAAAGCGGATCTCAGGAAGTGTATCCAGTTTGTCTACGTCCAACACGAACGAACAACACGCTTCTGTCTCGTCTCTTCATCTTGACAATTTGCCACGCCAACAGAATGGACACGATCCTAGCGTGATCCAGCTAATCACACAAACAATGATCGGTGATTGGCTGTGGAAATACACACGAAAGGCCGTTGGCAATGGACATTCCGAACGTAGACACCAACGCTTCTTCTGGATCCATCCCTACACACGGACGCTTTACTGGAGTACACGTGTTCCTAGTCAAGACGGCAAGGAAATGAAAGCCAAAAGTGGTACGTAATGATTTTGTCAGTTTTTCATAATAACGCTCCTAATCGGTCTGTCTCTAGCTTTTATTGAAAGCGTCACAGTTGTCCCTGAACCTTTGCAAGGCTCCTCCGGATTGCCAAATGTTAGTCTGTTGATTCAAACGGGATCACGCCAAATCAAAGTAACAGCCCCTAATATGGCTCGTCATGAACTATGGCACGAGGGAGGTTTCCAAAATGTGCTACATTTCTTTGTTCTAATGGAGATGACCAAGTCTCTTTCCTATTTGATTGCACGTGGGGGAACGGACGCTACTCCGGAGAAGCTAACAATGGCGCGGTCACCCTCCACTTCTCTTCTAAGGAGACCCAGTCTCCAGCACTTACAAGACATGTTCCAGCACGGTCAGTCCTCTGTGCATTCAGGACAATCTGGCTCAGGCATTGAATCTGAGAATGGATTGGACTCGGACGATGACGAGCTGGAAGATGTCAGAATGTGCTGTGATGGAAAGCACCACGTTTCCAAGCTGGAGAAGGACCATCTCCATCGCCATGCGTATCGCAAACGCAAAAGCCGAAACACCGTGCAGTAAAACAAACGAACCAAACAAACAAACAAACGACAAACAAAAAAGTTTAGATATTAACCCAATTCCGCTCATTTCCGTTATTCGTGCAAGAATCCCCCACATCCGCTCGTTATATTCCTTTTATTCTTGATTTTTGATGTTAAAAAAATGCATGCAATCTCTGTTTTTCTTTTCTGTCGTTCGTCCATTTTAATAATGATAAACAGTAGCAACGTTGTCTCTGTAGAACTTCAAAACAAGACTTAACTGTCTTCGTGATACTCCTTCTCGATACATGATTTCCTCAATATGATGTTTGCCATCCATATAGGGTATCAGTCTGTCAATGATGATTATCCATTCATTAATTCTTTTGGTCTGACTGACATTTTAACTTTCGTACCTTTCAAACAACTCGGCTACTTCTTTTGGTGCTTTTTCATGCACTAGCCGTTTCAGGCTTTTCCATTCGCCTGTGTTATTAGGACTGGTGCTGAAGCGACCATCTTCCAATTGATCCTCCTGCGACTCATCGAAATTACCGATGCCATCCCCCCTGACACCAGGCGGTAGGATTAAGACGAGAAACATGTGTAATTGGATCACCAAATCTTTTCGAAGCAGATAGGTGATGGCTTCAAGATACTGGTTGCGGAGATCTTTGGAAGGTGTAATCATATGTAGTGGTTTGGCGATGGATAATTGGGAGAGTAAAGTGGAAAGATCCAAATTGGGGATGTGTAATTTAAAATCCGCATCTAGGGATGGTAGGCTATAGCATGTTAGTCTCTTGTTTTTCTGCCCGTTTCTTTCTTAACTCGTTTAATTTTGCTTGAGGTGACACAACATAGATGTTGCGTGCATGAATGGTGTGGATCAGTTTTGCCTTCCGCCAGTATATTAAATGGGCTGCTAGGCGATAAATCTGTGCAAGTGAACAATCCAGTAATAAATGTAATTCTTGTAAACTTCGTTTAAATAAGTCAGAATCCATTTGTGTGTGGGGGGGAGAAATTTTTTTTTTTTTACCTCTGTGTCGGTGTTAATATTTGCACAAGTTGAACCAGCGTAGGACTAGCATCCAGTGGCATATTCTTCAGCACTTCTTCCGGATCTTCGAGAAGAAGCAGCGTGTGGTACGGACATAGGACGGGATAATCGTCATACTCGTAGCCACCCATGCCATAGATATCCATGAGCGATGCATAGTAGTAATCCCTGGTCTTTCCCATCGCATAGGTTGAGCTACCTGCCATCGCTTCAACCGACGAGGCATTGATACCAAGGGTAGGGATTTGAAGTGAAAGATCGATAAAATCGTTGATGATGATATGGGCCGCGGTATTCATCGAGATAGCTTTGTAAATCTGCTTGATATCCCGAGCCAATGATGATGCACCTAAAATCTCATGCATGACTTGATCGTAAGGCGTTCCTACGTAAAACCCCGAGACTTGTAAGCATCGAAAGGGCAATAGGTATGTGCTGAATGGCTAACCTTTGTTGAACGCTTCCTCCTTCAACGCCAGAACCTTTTCGATCTCTTCTTGAACATAGCCACATCGCAACTGCTCATACCGAAGTGCAGACGCGTAACGAACGGCAACATGTGTATAGATAGCATCCACTTGCTGGTTCAACTCGAGATCGGGTGGTGACATGACGAACACAACATGGAAAAGTGTCATATGTGAAGATGCTGTTTGATGTCCATCGTCGTCGTCCGCGACGGTTGCTGTAGCTGCCGAGGGTCGCCGCAGACTAGCTGATAAGGAAGGCGACGTTATTGCTGTGGTAGTAGTGGCTGATGAGGGTGGTAGTGTCGGTGAAGACATGGCCGTCGCGCTGTTCTCGTCGTCCTTTTCGTCTGTCTCTACTACGGTGGTCAAACTGACGGGATGGCCGACAAAAGTCAGATCATCCATGCTCAGCTGGAATTTGCGATCACAAAGTGGTAACTTTGGGGCAAGTGCATCGGCCAGGAAAGAGACGTCAATGTTGAAAATGGAGTCGCGTCCTGCATAGGCATTGGCATCCATGTCTGGTTTACCCTCCTCGGGGAAATCATCCTTTTGGGAAATGCCTTTGGCCATGGAGCTTGCTACGGAGAATCCCGAGCGCGTGTCTTGATCTCGGTTAGCCAAGGGTCTTTGTGGATCGGCTGGATAACTAAACACATAATGGTGTCCTCTAGTCGAGTTAACCACCAACAAAATGGCCAGCAAAGAGCTCATGGTGACTAAACCGACAGCCAACAAGCAGGTGCGACAATATATAGTAACCAGCAGCAGTCCCTCTGAACAGACGAAATGAAATTTACAGGGTCTCTTCAGCACCGCACAAAGGGATGTCAATAGTCTCTGAGCTCATAGGAAAAGGTACTTGACAGAATGGTCTTAAAGATTGTATGCATGTATACTTCATCCGGTCCAGTAGGTGACGACGACGACCTTTTTTTTTTTTGTTTCTTTTTTAATAGCTTGTGAGACTTTGTCTATCATGCAAAAAATAATAATTGCTTAGGCATTTGGATTGCGTGCAGAATAATATAATGATTTTCAGGAGGATGTTCGCAGATCGGGCTGTTTAGCCATAAAAAGCTGTTCAACAAGATCAGTCGGGGATGGACCGTCCGAAGCAGGAAATGGTGCGTTTTCCCTACAAAAGCGGGGCTGGATTTTCTAACGTTAAGTATCACATCTTACTTCCCTGCATGTGTATCAAACTTACAAGAGACATGGCTGAGTGTGACTTTTTTAGGGTAGGAGGACATGGATGGAGTGCCCGTTCGGAGGAAGTAGCTAAAGAATCTAGGGAAAATGAAGCTCTAGCCACGATTCTTCTTCGTCTTCTTGTTCTTCTTACCCATTGATCGTTCATCAAAGACCATTGATCTTTCCTTCCTTTCGGTAATCATTGAGGGAATATCTGTCAGTATCTGTTGCTTCTTCAGCGGTGGTCTGTAGAACAAAAAGGAGATGAGCCCATGAACATAACGGAGATTACTCGAAGCCACTTACACTTCGAATTCGGTGTCAACGTCGGACTTTTGTTCCATTCGTATGGACAGCTTTTTGTCAAGTTGCATTATTAGAAAGGAGAGCCGCAAAAGGGGGTTGTATGTGTGGATGAATACCTTGATCGTCGAATTGAATTTACAGTGATCGAGCAAATATCTCCGGGTTGTTAATCCAGAACCAACGTACTCGGACAAATTTATCGTTAGACTGCCGATAACCATGGTTTCCTTGCCGCCGCCTAATTCCTGGTATACTTCGAGTTTCATGTCGCAAGACCCCAACACATGTTGTCTGTTGATGACCAGCTGTGCCATTGTGTTAACGGGATGATTCCAGTGTATAGTATGATCTTTTATGGGGGCTCTACGATGTGTGAATGCAAAGTAGGGTAAAGATGACGCTTTACCTCTCTGTCGAGCCACTGGTGTGTGATGCATGTTTTATCCTCCATCGAACGTAGTATAAACCGCTGACGAGGGGAACATTGGCAAGATCTCTTATTAATATGCTTAGTTCAAAATCAACTTTTCGATGTCTCGAAATGAATAAACGTGAGAGTGACATTAAACAGGTAGTTTGTTGTTGTCAGCAAAAAGGAAGATGTTGTTTGTGACAAAAAGAGGCGCGGTTGCTATTTATTCGGACCGAAAGTCAGCAGAAATCACGGACACGCATGGATGGCAAAGTGTCCCAGCGGGGTCACAATCTCCCCACGGATATGATCATCCAGTGCGCCGTTTTGATTATTGGCCCCCTCAGGCAGGCTTTGCTTTTTTGTGCTTGAAATTTGCATGTCCGAAGAAGTAATCTCTCTGACATTGTAACCCACACAAATCCTTGAATCATGCTACAACATGGAGTAGAACTATGAAATCTGTGATATCCTTGAAACATCCGACACTAGCATATAAACACGTTTTTTTTCCCTGGTGATCTCCATCCGTCTCTATTCCTCTGTTTCAACCTTTTTTTCTCGGATTAAATCAAGGTTATTTATCGTGCGAATGTTTGCACGACCGTACGTACAGCGACAGATCCATCAAATAATCGTGTAGCTCTGTGCACGAAAAGGCATCCACACATCTTACTTTCTTCTGCCATCTACTGTCTCGGAAATCAACAGATTTTCATGTATCTACAATACCTCCCATTTTCATCGGAATTGCGCAGAGCTCATGAACAAATACAACGAATAGACTATTTACAAGCTCCAGCATTATTCTATGCACGGGACGCTATAGGTTAGAGATCGAAGCTTCAAGGACGCCGTGCCTCCTGAACAGTGCAACGTCCGAAGGAATATATCAAGCTAACGACGGCTGATCAGTGATGCTTCATGTTAGGTGATATTTATCTCATCTCATACTACATTCTACAAAAATAAACCTGAAATAGCTTGCGTTTGCTTCAATCATTTGCGATGTGCTTAATAATAAATGAGTAGAATAAGCAAACAATATCGACCCTTTTTTTTTGGCGGCTGCTGTCAATTGACACACCAACCAAGGAGCAAATGCTATACTGGCTGGTACCCCATTGAAAAAGCAGGTGAGGAGGCGAGTCCCTGAGCTCCATTGTACAGGGCAAGCAATATACTAAGCTCACAGCTAAAATCTGATCGATGTAGCATTATCGAACGGTGAACTCGCTCTGCCTGTGATAAATTCCTTCCCTAGGTCAAGCCGAACGAGATGATAGGCTACGTAGATAACGAATTTCCATAATCATGCATTTGTGAAACTATCGCAAAGGCATTATCTCAATTTCTCTCTCTATTTGTTATAGTAAAATGAGAAAAAATATCAAACAACTGCACCTGCTACTGCGTTATTTTACCTCTGTATAGGTTGCGTTGAGTTTGTGATCCAGTATGACGATCTTATCGATTTCAAATTTTGCTGCCGTGCACTGACAAGGTTTCTCCATGCTTTAATGTCCCTGGGAGTCTTTGAGACAAAACATTTCCCCTAAAGTTATAACGTATATATCTCTTTCTATGTGGTATACAGTATGTATGTTGCGTTTATTTACAATCATGTTGGACATGCCACTGATCTAATGTGTTCCCTTATCTTTGAATCTATCCAAAGCCTTCCTGTCTTGTCCGTCTTGCTGTTTTCCAGAAACTCTTCTACAAGCTGCTCGACAAGATCATGTCTCTTTGCTTTTGTCCAGGCGTCCATTATCGCACAGTACGTGACTGTATTGGGTGGATAATGTCTGCTGTTTTTCATCAAATCAAAAATCTGTTGTGCGGCGCTAGGCATATCGTTGCTTCCACATATATCGATCAGCATTGTATAGGTATAAGCGTTAGGTTCAATAAACTGTGCCATCATCTCGCGATGGACACGAAGCGCACCACGGAGACCGACTAACTGGGATTCCATCCTCAACAGAATTGTGTACAATGTCGCATCTGCTTTGACTCCTGCTTGTGTCGCTTGACGTGCAATACGGTTGACTGTTTCCAATGCTCCCGAGTGTGACCTTCGCAGCCGTCCAAACGCTTTGAGCACACAGGAAATGATAACCTCATTAGGTGTAACCTCCTGTTCAAGCATAATCTGAAACCACCGAACGACGCTACCCAAATCGCGCTTTTTGGTGAACGCTTCGATCAGAATACTGAATGTATAAGCGTTCGGCTTGATCCCACGTAGCTGCATGGCATTGTAATACTCAATGCAAGTATCCATATCACCAGCCTTTGCGTTCGCTTTGATCATCTCCGAGTATGTCGCGACATCGGGTTGTACATCAAGCTGAATCATCGAATTCATTATATATAATGCTTGCGTCGTAGAACCTTGCTCCGCAAATATCTGCAATACTGCATTAAATGATCGAATTTGCGGCTGCACACCAGATGCGAGCATATTTTCGAAAAACTCTAATGCGGTGTCGTACTGACGGTGACTTCGATAGGCGTTCATCATGTTGATGTACCTCATCTCGCTTCCTGTTCCGATCTGCATTTCCTGTACCTTAGTCATAACATACTCGGCTGCATCCATATCGTCGAATTGAAGAGCGCGCCAAATGATTTCGTCCACAAGATCTGAAGATGCATCTTTCGATAATCGCTCATCGATGGTTGCTAAAAACTCTTCCTTGTTGCGATTCTCCAGCAAGTAGTACAGTTTCCCCATCAACACAATGTCTGCTTTTGACAATGTTCGACCACTATCTGGGACACCTGCATGCTGTTTTGCCACGAACGCTGTCCGCCTTTTCCTTTCCTTATCTGTCAGAGAACTGTCCCCCTGGATGAGAGACAGTAGCTTGAGGTAACTGTTGCGCGGCACATTCTCTGTTTCCTTTGCTGTGGCCATGTGAAAATATATTGCCCATGCACGTTTCTTGGCCAACATTCGCAGAGCACGCTGTAAGATTTTGTACGAGGGTAATGGTAGTGGGGTGGTATCTGCTATAAACTGGTCTTTTGACTTGCCGAATTCTTCCTCTACATAGCTCAAAATCTTGTTCATCTGTCCTTGTCGATGTCTTGCAACCTTTCCATCGCCAGCCAGGGCTTTTGCATAGGATAACAAGGAATAGAGTGCTGAACATATAACCATAGGAATGTACCTCGCGTCATCTCGGGACGTTAGTGTCGCAAAGACGGACCAGGCTTTTTCAGCTTGCTGAAGTCGTATCGCAAATTCAAGATCGGCAAGCAGCACGCGATCAGTTAAATTGAAGACAGCCATGGGTCCATCAAAACGAGGAGGTATATCAACATATGCCTTGGGAATTCGGGATTTACAACTTTGTTCGAACATGGGCTCTGCACTAACAGCAACTGTTGATAGAAGCCGCGTTTTCATATGTCGCATTCTGATGCACCGGGTCAGTGGCTCCTTATATCGTCTGTGGGGTATCTGTCTGGTCTGCGGGGTTGGCGTGTCGAACGCGTTCAACAAAGCTCGCAAGTGTGAATTCCAACAGCAGGACGATATTGTTGTTCGTTTCGCTATGTCCAGTCTCGTTCCAAAGAGCATTGTGGACGCATCTTTAAGATGGGCCACTGACTTGCGCATAGTCTACTTCTCCCCTATTTTTGCCAAGGTGCCAGTTTAATTTTTTTTCAGCCAGCCGGTGCAGCATACGGTGAAATCACCAGAAAGTGACTACGTCTGACTTTAAAATATTAGTGGCTTTTCCAGGATCACCCGTTCAACGCAGGCGAGCATCTTACTGCTTTCATGAGCTTAAACTCATGTACATGAGGCTATCGATAATTTCGTCATTATGAAAGAAAAGGAATTGTATGCGGTTGATCAACCTCTCCGCAATTCTTTACCGGTGGCTTTCCTGACGAAAGAACTGTTCGCAAAATTCTGAACGAGTACGCGACGACGTTGTGTAATATGCTTAGCGCTACAGCCACTCGCTCCTCTGTCTCCTGAACGCTGCCTTGCTTCCCATTAGACTTCGTGTACTTAACGAAACACGAATCGGTATCACCGCGAAATGGCCCAGATCAACTTATCGTCTAATGAGACGATAGAGAGCCATTGTCGCAACTTGGGAGTGATGCTCGCGTCAGCCCAAACAGCGGAGAACATCCCTCAGAGTATATACAATGCTGCTGATGGGTCCAACCGATCGCGCAGCACGTATCACCAGGGTGGAACCGCTTCATCGTCTAAGTCGAAATCGAAAGCTTCCGTGAGCAAGGCCAAGGCACCTCCTACGCAGGTTACCATTGACCCTAAGGTAGCTAGTATTGCGGCTGCTTGTGGTGTTCCATCACCTCCTCCTCCGCAGATGTCCATGGCCGAAAGAAAGAAGGCAGCCAGAGCGCGTTCTAAGGCTGGATCGGTGGCTAGCGAGACGAAGAGAGACGAAGATGTACCTCCAGTGCCATCGATGAGTGGACAGGCAGTTGGCGTTGAACTAGGTGAGCTCCGCAGATCGATGAGAACAGGTACCACTATGGTAGTCCAGCAAAGTTCCGCCAAAGACATCCGTGACAACATCACTACCACTTCTTGCACCACGCGTTTTCTTATCTATCTTTCGGCCCATTCCCCACATCCAACATCTTCTTCGTCTTCTCCTTCGCTTACCTTCTTTCCTTACCCGATTCCTGGGGCCGCTCCTCACTTCGCTACTGTCACTTCCACTACCTCTTGCCCTACAACCCACACCGCCTGCTACAATAGCCCTCATTAATATTCCTTATAGCTTGGTAGTCTCCGACATGTTGTCCTGGAATATCTTGACAGAACGCCTTGAGTACGCTTTACCGCTCCGCAGCAGCCGCCTGATTCATGTTCTGGCACATTCATTAGCTCGGTCCATCGAATGGCACCCATCTGTCGCCCCACATCTACTCGCACACCTAACACCACCGTCCAGCCCACTATCCTGACAACTGCCTCTCTCCTCCGTCTCTCTTTCCCAAGCCAAACCTCGCTCCCTTCGCCAATATTGAACCAAAAATCACTACCCACACCCTCCTCAGACCTTTCCTTTCCCATTGCAATTACAACCACGACAGTGGAAACTATTCTGGTCCCTCAACATCCCTCACCAAGCCCGCAATCCATGGTGGCGTCTGCTCCACCAGCGCTTCCCATCGCGTGAACAACTCCACCAACTCCTCCCCATAAAACACCCATCCCCCTTCCGCTCCTCCTGCCTCGGTGTTGTCGAAACGGTTCGACACTTTGTTCTTGACTGCCCGTCGAAATATCTTTTCTGGCACACAGCCGTACGATGGGTGTTTAAGATTGTGGGGAACTCCAGTTACGGTTTCTCCGCTTATCAATTATTAAACACAGAGAGCGAGGTCTGGTTAGGCATGTCGACTAGTGTTACGCATAAAAAGGATTCTGGTCCAGACCAGTCCAGTTTTATCTGTCAATTGCATCACAGTGGTATTAAGAGATGACTTCAGATTCTACTTCATGTTATTTATATAAAAAGAAGGTTAAAAGCAGCATAACTTTTTGCACTTGCACTTCGTTACCAGCACTGTGGAGACATCAAACGATAGACATGGTCAACATTTTGGAAACGTACTTGTCACCGCACGCTACTAGGAGGCATATTTATGATAAGCTATGTTTGCAAGAAGTCATTTTTATGAAATGTACAATTTCTGGAAAGTTATAGCGACAGCTTGGAGAAAAAAAATCGCTGCTCTAGGCTATGGCTAGAGCGCCAATGTCTAACGGATACCAATCACGTCAGTTCAAACTGTAAACGCTGCAAGCCTTCAATGGAGAAACTGTCACATTAGTCAGGTAGTTCAGACATGAATGGAACAAACAGCTATACTGATGGCGACGTACACAAACTGACGTTATTGCAAAATAACTGACCGAGTGCCAATGCTTTTGCCAGACAAATTTTAGGGAGAGCTGGTGATTACAAGCGAGTGGACGTTGAAACACTTTATGTTTTTATCGACGTATCAAGGAGCATATTATTATTATGCTGTCATTTTAACTGTAGATAAGGCTCGCACAAAGAAGAAAAGGTTTTCCAGGTGGAATGTGAATCTCTCCAGCGCATTCTTCGCCTGGGCCAACGTATTTCATATAAAACCACTATTATAAAGCGCACAGGACGGTCTGTATTTTTTTTTTTTTTTCCATCGTTTAAGAGATGAAAAGAAACGATGGCTCGCTTTGTGGATACGGTGTGAGACGTGACCGAATACTGGTGATCCTAGCTACGTTGCAAGCGGTGAGCACATGTTACACGAATCTGGATGCAGAGAACTCAACTTTTTAATTGTTGCACAAGCTTAGGGCACTCTGGGAGATCTGGGGTTCAGTTGACAACCATGTCCCTTGTAAGTGAATCAATAACTATCCTACTCGATTGATTGATCGCCACCAGCCGCCATCAATGGCCTTCTTACTCCAACGATTTACATATCATGCATGTTTAGCATTTTGTTGATGGTGACCAGCGCCTGTGCTACGTGGAGCGTATGGAAGGTGAGCTGTGTGAAATGATATACCACTATACCAATACTCATGGCTTTTCTAGGCCCATCTTCCGATTCTTAGTATTTCTTGGTGGATATATTACGTATTGACAGTCCTCAGCTTTTTCAACGGCTGCGCAAAGCTGTCAATTCTCTGTATTTGCCAAGAACAAATTGTATCTGCATGTGCCAGCGAGAGGGCAGATACAACGTCTAAAAGTTACTGTTCATCTTGCAACCCGCTCCAATCCTGTGTCCGTGCTTGGGAAGAAACTGTTGCCATTGCTGTGGTATCAACGTTGGCTAATCTGGCAATCAATGTGAGTTTAACTGTCCGTCATTCAGTGTTACTGATGCTCTTTCTTGAAAGATGTGGTTCGCATATACCTTGTATCGCTGCCGAGCGCAACACCGAAATATTCATCCTCAATCACAATACCCTCCATCTTATCGAAGTGGCGACCCAGAACATTTTGATGCAGATGGATTTGAAAATATTGCACTGAAATGAGTGCTTGTCGCGATAGGTTTCGGAGTCAATATTGGCATACCGCAAAAACAGGACGATCAACCGTGTCACTTAAATAGTCATGATACATGAGTCGATGTCCGTCAGAAACTATTTTTACTTTACTACATCTGCAACTGAATTGATTGGTATCTAGGTCATACTCTAAGAACAAAATATAAAACGTAGATATAAGCGTAGATTAAAAGACGGCAGCTCTTTATGTCTCGTTTTCGAGCAAAGCTTGCAAATGGAGAGCTGAGCACCGATCCATGCTTTGCGAAGAGGTTACTATTAGTATATACCAGGAAGGCACTATTCTGACGCTTTCGATCCATGGAATGGCATTTGTTATGATTGAAAACGTGTATTACTTCCTACCACTTTGCATAAACTTACCTTTGATAGAAGCAAGTCCTCACTTGATCTGTTCCTGAAAGGTTATCCTACTGTGATCATGAATAAGATGTGGGAAAGGGCTAGACATCTAAGCGATAGTGTTTCGTTATCTGCATACATTGACAAATGCCGATTCAGCTGAAGTTTCTGGAGAAGAAATATTAGCAAATGTCTGTTTCCAAACAGGTCATGCACACAAGCGGATAGAGCGAATAGTTGACTAGAATTAAAGCGAAGGGCACGTAGGCGATACACTCCACAGCAAATAGAAAGCTATTTGACTTGGTCATTGAGGAATTGCGAATAGCGGAGAAGGTAGCGCTAGTTAGAGATACACACGGTTGAGCTGCTCAAAAATATACTACAATGTACAATTGGGATGAGAAGGGATGCGTACATACCCTGGTAACAGTTTGTGAACTAATCGAGAGCGGAGGTTATAGACACTTGTATTTGCCATCCTACCATCTGTTTCTAGATCCTATTGAAGATTTCTGGTCAATGCTGGAAGCTGGTATCAGGAAGAATATAGTAGGACAGATGATCGCCTTACAGATCCTATCCGTGGTATTTGAACGAGTTTAACGAAAGGAACGGATAACATCCATTGAGACTGTTGGATATCTGCATCTCATTCTATTTCTCTGCCTATACTAAACTTATATGTGTCACGGAATAATGTATCTGAAGCGCAGTGATAAACAAGGAAAAGGTCTACTTTGGAAGCATTAGCCACGTTTGAATATTTTCTCTGAGTTATACATTATTTTAGATACGAGATATGAGAATGAATTTAATAAGCTTGACGTTAAAGATCTATTAAAATGCAAGTACTCATAAACGTCAAGGGCTTACATTAAGAGCACGTCTCCACAGTGCTCCTCTTGAAGTGTGCCTTCTTTTGGTATATCCACTTCAAAGCCCTTCCTATCTGTGGTGATACCTTCTGGTAGCTGGAAATAGATAGTCAGCACTGGGTTTACAACATCATTTGCCTCCAGTTATACAATCATAACTCTACAATTTCATCCAATACCGACTCAAACTTGTGAGAGAAGACATATGTCGGCCGAGCGGTAACGCGTATCATGTATTATGTGAGAACAAGCGTATTTACGTGCTATTGCATCGCTGAAGATGGTATGACAAAGCCATTAAAAGTCCCGCAGTCCCTTGTTCTACTGTCAGCCGAAGTAGCAGCTGAGTTCTTCTCGCCATTCTTATCTCATCTCTTAATCAAGGAGCTGATGATTAAAGTAGGTAGGCCATCAAGTACGGAATGGTGGTAACCTCGGACATTTCTCCACGAAGAAACCAGATTAACACCGTGCGCTCTACGCCCACCTAGCGCCGCACGGTGTTGTCGCTTGTGTGACAAAAGAATATAAAAATGCTGGAAAAATGATAACAACGATTAGATATGGCTTTCAATTAGATCTCCAACCATCACTGTGCCTGCACATTTCTCCGTCTTTAAACTTCGTGATACAATCACTGAACTTTTAACGCATTTCCGTGAATGTTGCAAGACGTTCAGTATTCCTTTTCATGTTAGTCTGGATGTTATTATTGATCCGCTTTACTTTGAAGAAGTGGACTAAAGTGGCACGTCGATAAACAGCAACATGCTACATTTGGGCCCCTTAACGGTTGCCAGACCGCGTCCTGGTGAAACAGTGCAGACCCAGGCCGGGACTGACCCACTGCTTATTTTCTTGAGCGGTAAGCTAGCTAAAAACGCGCTGTCCAGCTTTCTTTAGAGGACTGAGTTTCGTTCCGTTTGCGGACAACATAAACCAGTAAAACAGACTATCCAGCCATTTTCATCTAGTGCCGTGGGGATTACCCAATCACTGGGGTTTAAAAGTGGGACCCAGAAAACGCAGAAATCGGTGCACCCTAGAAGTGCACCTACTGAAATTTTTCAAGGCCACTCTGTGCTACGGTCCGAGGAACGAATGTTTCTTTTTGTATCCAGTTGTGATCTATACTTTCCTTATTTGTATTATCGAGCCTTAAAGTAAAGAAGATTCCGCACGCCTTACCAATGATCAAACCAAAAGATTCTTCAAAGTCGTTGTCCTTAGCCCTCTTAGTTTACCCGTTTGATCTTCCCCAGAAATGATTCCCAAAATGTGTCAATTCTTCTTACAAAGTTGATGTGGTAAACATGCCCACGAACATGGAAGTTTAAACGCCGCAGATGATAGGATGAAATCATCCATATGAAGGCTTAAACCAGAGATATACAGCCATTCTAAGTGCATCTGAGAGGGTTGATAGAAAGTACGTCTTTTAATATGCATAATACTATAGATTGAATATATGTTTAAGGGAAGTCTAACCTCAAGGAGGAGATGCTGACTCATTTGCATCGACGGCACTAAAAGCTGTCACCTGAAATTCATCATCCGATACGGTTTCCCCAACGGTTTTTCAGCGATCTGTCCTCTTTCTTTTCTTTTCTTATCTCCCACCTCTTGTAGCCCTTTTATTATGTCCATTATTCGCGCTGCCTCACAACCCTTTTCACTGGCAAGAAGATTCTATGGTAGCGCCACCTCGACGCGTTTTGCCGCCGTCGCACCCAGCGCGTCCAGCCAGGCAGTGAATACCGCTGCTGGTGCGCTATCTGCTGCTGCCCTTCATGCAAGCCGCCCTATGCGAAACAACTGGACAAGAGAGGAAATCCAATCAATCTATGATTCGCCGTTCATGGATCTGATGTATTTTGGCGTATGGAAGAAAAAAATGATTTTGGTAGCGGAGCATTTAAATGTCAATGTAGGCCAAGGTCCACCGTGAGAATTTCAATCCACGAGAAGTGCAACAGTGCACTTTGCTGTCAATCAAAACCGGTGGATGCACGGAAGATTGTAAATACTGCCCACAGTCATCACGCTACCAGACTGCTGTTAAGGCACAAAAGTTGCTCGATACCGATGAGGTCTTGCACGCGGCTCTGCGTGCCAAAGAGGCCGGAAGCACAAGGTAGACGATCCAGACTTGGTTGCTGATTAATTTTTTTCTCATACACGAGCCTTCTGATAGATTCTGTATGGGTGCAGCCTGGAGAGATCTGGCTGGTAGAAAATCCAACTTCAAGAAAATCTTGAGCTATGTAAAGACCATTCGGTAGGTGGATACAAGTATAGCCTACAACATGGTGGTTGACGTATGCATGTAGTGGTATGGGTATGGAGGTCTGCTGTACATTGGGCATGTTGAACGAGACGCAGGCAAAGGAGTTGAAGGAGGCAGGATTGACGGCATACAACCACAATTTGGATACATCGCGTGAGTACTATCCTAAGGTATGGAAAGACACGCTGTTAGTGGAAACGACTTTATTTACGGATGTATCAAGATTATCAGCACCCGTACGTACGACGAGCGTCTGCAGACCATCAACAACGCCCAGGAAGCTGGTATCTCCGTTTGCTCGGGTGGTATCATTGGCTTAGGTGAGGCGGAAGAAGACCGTGTTGGTTTGTTGCACACACTCGCCACGTTGCCTCAGCATCCCGAAAGCGTGCCTGTGAATGCATTGTTGGCTGTAAAGGGCACTCCTTTGGAGAAACAAGAGGTAACTGATTACATGTGATTCTTCATCTTCTCATTCACTTCTCTATTTCTTTTTTCCAGCCAGTGTCTGTTTTTGAAATGGTTCGCATGATTGCCACCGCACGTATTGTGATGCCAAAATCGATGGTTCGTTTGTCGGCTGGCCGCGTACGATTTTCGATGTCTGAACAGGCCATGTGTTTCATGGCCGGAGCAAACTCTATCTTTACTGGTGACAAACTGTTGACAACCCCGAATAACGAAATATCGGATGACAAGGCAATGTTTGATTTCCTTGGTATGTTAATATAGCGCATACGGATCTGCAGAAACTAATTCTGGGACTAGGTCTCGTTCCAAAACCACCCAATTTTGAGCAAGGATCTGACAAAGCTGAGCAGCATGTCTATCATAACTGCAAAAAGACTGTAGAAAACACCGAAATCTAAACGAAGAAAGATTGAAACTCATGATTGTAGAAATGGCAACTGGACTATCTGAGATTCAGCATGAGTTTAAACAACAATGTACGAAACACTTGAAATCATTTATATGGTTTACTATATATACGGAACAGAAAATAAAGCCAAAACGTGAAACTCTGCACGGTGAATTGAAGTATACGCTGTCTTTTCTTCCAAAAGCCATTCTTCATTGGACCACGCGCATTATTCAATTGTGTGAATCCCTTCATCACTGATGTAGATGAAGCTTTGCTGACCTCGTGCTACACCTTCGTATCGCCACGTGCGCTTTTGTAGACCGAATAAATCCTGCTTCGTGGTTCAATGTTACTAAGTTTAACAATATCAAGGTAAAATATAGGATTTTGAGCACGCATTTACGTCATCCAAATATTACTTTGCGTCGACACTACCTCAATCCTGCGGTTAGGAGTAGCGTATCTTTATGCAGAGAATCAGGTACCTTCACTTCTGAATCAAAGGTGTATTGCGCTGGTCCATTGTAATAGGTTCCCCAACGCACCAATCGGAGCGTGTAAAATGGGCAGTATTTAAAGGAACGCATGAATTCTTTTTTTTTTCTTTGGCTCTGTTCATTTTACATCCCCGGTATGTATTTTTAATGGAATATGCATCCAGAATCAATCATGTCTTTTGATGTATTGTTTAGCCTGTATGATCTCTGTCCCGAACCCTCTCGGCTGTGGTGGCATCTTTACCCATCACTTAAGTAAGTAAAATAAATGTTGTCGCGTTCAGCATCACTCATCTTGTACAATAGATCGCTGGACGTTGTATCGCTTCAAGTCCTCTGCAATGCGCTCCAGTTGGTCACACTTCGTGCCAATCTCCTCCGCTCTCCCACTCCCACCCATCACACAATGCGGGGCGCGGCCACCATGAATTTCATGGGATTACCCTTCGGGGGTAGGTAAACTGACGTCCAAATAATATTCCATTTACTAACCATGAACAAATTTTTATGCTATCTATATGAATTCAGCGTCCATCGAGGGTCCGCGTTGATGTAAGTAGTGTATGAATTTGTTGCCAACTTATGTATTAACGAAGGCATACTTGATCCTTTTTCTAGCGCAAAAGTGCCTCCTTGTGGACGCAAAATTTATATATAGATCAGTATAGCAAACTTAAACTTGCTTAAAGTCCACAGTCGGGAATTGTCACAGATGGATCAATTTGGACACTGAACTTAAGGAGTACTTCCGCGGAAAGGGATTAGAATATGATCTGACTTTTCGTGTGCATGCTGCACCGTCCTCCAATCCCAAGCTACTTCAACTGTGATGATATTAGCCTCTCGTTCTTTGCTGTCAATAAGATCAGTGCCATTTTCGTATGACAATGAGGGAACGTTGTAAAGTGCTTTTTTCATTACTCCACGCTGGAGAACATTAAGGTCACGTATACTCGAATGTCGTTGTAGCTGTACTTTGAACGCAGAGAGAGTGGTATAACATCAATGGCGTTTCAAACTAGTGAATGGTTACAGCATAAATTGCATCCCGAGGTTCCAGGAAGATTGATACACTAACGAGGCGTGGTCACATATATCCCAAAGAAAATCATAAGCATAGAGGAAGATGATCTCAAAATCGCAAGAGGAAAATCAATCGAAAAGACAAACAACGTGTGATTTAGTCAAGTGAGTTATGTCAATCCTTCACCACCTGCAACATTGTTATTACTTTTTCTGTGTCTGTTCTTCAACACATGGATAAGCCGAAAATGTTGGAAACAACTATCAAATCCCTTAAAACGTTTTGACCATCGCGACCCCTAATATCCAATTATCCCGTCATTTGACACAAACTATGAACAAAGGAGCGACCAAGTAGGACTGGAATTTTTGAAGACGTTACATGCACCCTTAACTACTCACTTGGAGATTTGTCAACATGGATTTGGTCATATGGAAATAATAGCTTATACATAAAATAGTTAATAGCTCATACGTAAAACAGTTTGCTAGGCATTCCAAGGCACCTTAATTGGTTATCTGCAGTGGAGTTCTGGGAACTCTATGAGCTCACAGTCAGATAGTAACCGTGATGGTCTACGGTTTAGTCACCTTGCTTATATAATCAATCAGGCGAATTGCTGCTCTCCTATGTTGCTTCCAAGAGAGACATAGCTCACCAGCTTAAGAAACTGTGAAACAGGTTGATACATAGATGTTGTCAGTATATATCGATACAAAAGATCTGGTCAGTCTGTGCAAGGCTGAGTACGAGATTGTTTACATCATGCCAGTTTTTAGATAGCTCATGGAGGGAATAGGCGAGAACGAGAATAGACTCGTTACATACAGGAATGTTTGGAGCGAATAAGACGAGAGAGTTAATAATAGGGAAGGCTTTTGCTGCCCAGCACAAAATTTATGTTCAGCTGATGGACAACTTTCTCCTTGGACAAACGAAAAAAAAAAAAAAAAAAAAAAAAGAAAGGACCAGGAATTACTTTATAGGATTGAAAGCGGAACAAGTCGGAGACAAACGTTTGCAACGTGATGTGATTTACTGATGAATGTTAATAAGAAAATAAATGCCGCTCGATCCGAGCGCAGGGAGAAAGTTAGATTGACGGAGTGTAACGATGATACGAATCCAGTAGTACTGTGGACGCTTTTTGTCTTCCCGCTAACCGAAACGGTACTGCAACGATAGCCTGTTGTTGTAAAGAAAGAAAGAAAGAAAGGCAAAATAGGCAGACGGAACATCATTCGTGTTTAGATGGTCCAAATTCACATGCACAGGTGTAGTTATTTTAAACAATGATGACTACTCAAATTTTAATCTTTTCTTAGAGAGAGGCCCTTGGTAGACCCAAAATTTATTTGTAATAGCGCGAAATACACAGTGTAGAACTACGGGATTGATGAACTTTTTTTTTCATTTAGCTGCCTTGGTTAAAAATAGTAGCCCCCGCTTTTCAAATTCTAATTGTGTGATCAACCGTAACTGTTCGGTACGATTGCCGTTTTCTACCAGGTTTCAAGTTGAAACTTCATTGTTAACTCTGAAGGACGGCATTCAATATTTAATAGGATCTGTAACCCATTTGATTCACATTGTAACGAAAAGAATGAAAAAGAGAGAGAAAGACAGACAGAGAAAGAGAGAGAGAGAGAGAGAGAGAGAGAGAGAGAGGGGAGAGAGAGAAATAGGTAATAGATGTAAAGGACGAAATCCTCGGGACTACGGATTTGTTGCTTTCGGAAAACAGGAGGCGGCCAGCAGGGAGCACAGCTACCAATATGGTTGTAACACAGCGCTTCTTTCCTTTGGCGCTATTTACTTTGGCGCTCTTTTTTTTTATTCCTCTTTTCCTTTCCTTTATTCTTTTACTTTGGCATTAAGCCAACTCATCTTTCTCAGATAAACCCCGGTCCTTCCTTTCCTTACGTCTTGTAAATATATACAAGACTCCCTTCTTTACTCTCATTTAAACTGCCTCATCGTTTTTAATCACGCCCCATCCGACCTCGTTGTCATCGTTTTCAGATTCGTTTTTACTGAACCTGTTGAACTGATCTTTTTTAGCAGACAACTTTTCCCTCGAGAGAAAAGGTAACTTGACTTGCTCGCTTTTGCATACTTAAAAACTTATTCTAGATAATCTGTGGTTTTTCATAAATTAATTGAGCCTTCCTGTGTGACTCCGTTTGTCCATTCAACAACTACCCTATTTTTTTTCTCTTTTGAATCATGGGCCAACTGTTATCAAGCTTGAATCTCCGCGGTGGTGATGCGATGGTACCTGAACTTGGATTCGATATCGAAAGTAAGTTATTGAGCAACATAAGAAACGGTTTCTCTTAACATGGATATTAGGCGCCACGCCGTCACCTGACGAACTGCAGCTTCACAACCAACTTTCCTCTCTTCTCGTGCAACCTGGTCCCGTTCTATTAGAATCACTGAACAACTACAGTTCAGCTTCTGAATTGATACGAGAAGCCATTGCAACGCCATCCCCCGAAAACGAAAACAAAGCATGGGAAGCTGTTCTACCTATTGTTGATATGCTACGTGAATTTTATGGTTACGCCGCTGATCTACGTAAGTATTGAATCGAGAATCAGGTCAAAGACTCATTCTTTTTTTCTTGTTAAAAAACAAAAAGAGGACGGCATGCCACGGTTACTTAATGTGTTGTGTCAAGGTGACGTGAACAAGAACTTGGAAAAACATCAAGGTTTGACAAAGTTATTTGCGGATCTACTTGATTTCGTGTTTGAGTTTGACTACCTCAAGGTATGAATGTTGCAAAGATGCCTCTCCAGTACCTACTAAGACAAGTGCCACAGATGCGTAACCCCACCCTCCAGAATGATTTCTCATACTATCGTCGCATGCTCCAGCGAGGCCGTTACAGTACAACTGGCCGAGAATCACTTAACGAGAGTGTGTCGGATTTGCGCAGTGCTATGATGGAGGATGACCAAGCTAATCGTATTTCACTATTTATTGCGTATCCGACCCCGATGTTACGATGCGTTATCGAGACCACGACAGAATACGTGAAGGAGAATAATCTGCAGAAAAGTGTTGGGGATTGTCTTACTGCATTGTGGGCTGCCTGCTTCCACACTGTAAACAAGAAAAGGTAAAACTTACTTTGACTATATTCATTTGTACCCAGCTCACACTTGTATGACTCCAGGTCAAACCGTCCCGAGGTGTCCGCTTTCTGTTTAAAAGTGATGGTAGTCTCGATTATTCTCTACGATCATATCGATCCTAACGGTGCGTTCTCTAAGAACTCCCCTATCAATGTAAGTTCACACATCACTCCTTGAATGTTTGTTCTAACTGTACATCATTAGATAAAAAATTCTATAAAAATGATCCAGACCATTAATGTACACAATATTTCCAAGGAATCTAGCGCGTCAAACCTCATGTCCGCATTAAGATACAACTCAAAGCATCTCAACGACGATTCGACTCCAAAAGGTGTCAAAAATATTGTAATGGCTGCCTAATTTGTTAGTATACGTTTGTCCCCCCCCCCCCTTCCCCTGATCCTTCCCTCTCGCACATACACAGTTACACGCCCTCTCTCTTTGTCTTTCTCTCTCTAAACTCGTTCTTCTTTTCCTTACTATATCTCTTTCTACTCTCGAACTCATTCTTCCTTTTCGTGGCTTACTCCAGCACATAACTGGTGCTGTGAGATAGCGTCTGTTGATACCATTGCGCGTGTGTAGGAGACAAAAAGAAATATATACTTTTGTACCTTTGTCTTTTTTTTGTCTTAATCTGTCGCGAATGTGCCGATGATTGATGTGGTTCACAGTCTCGTTTTTCAGGATGACAAGTAACTAAAGTCTGACTCGCGTTTGATTTGGGTAACATAATGCTGACAACACTAACTTTACGGACGGTGTGCCGCGTACACCTCTATAAAATAATGTGCCTATCTATGTAATCATGTCTTGCATCCAATTACGTCGATAATACAGTTGGGTAGTCGTCTTGTTAGCAGTGCTACCTCGTTTCCACGCGACTTCCTTTTTCTCTCTACCTGAGATTATTGATTCCTTTGCTGCTAAATGGAACTGCAGCGAGACTGGGCAGCATGAGAACGTCATGTTTTCATCTCTACAAATGAGGACAAATCCTACAACTAATAGAGAAGCTGCACGTCAGTTTTCTGATCATCTTGCCGCTTGAAAGTGAATGAGAGTAACACTCTAGTCAGGACTTCTCCTGTTTTACTATAACGCTGTCTGACTGTCACTGTAAGACTTTATGAGGAACTCGTGCATCTCAAATATCATCGCACACCGTAAACATACGATATTGGATAGCATAGCGTGCTTCTCAAAACGGTAGTGTCGGTTTAGAGCAGTTGCCCGGGAGAAACCAACTATTCATTGCTGCAGATATTTCTCAAACTTGTTCCCCAGTAATCCACGGAGCTCAAAGTGTTATTTAACACTACTCACACAGATTACGCTCCTTAGAAATCGTCATCGATTGCGTAATATTTGTATGGCGAATGCTTCAAAATCGGTATTCCCCTTAAATATCCGTCACATCCACGTTTTATCTGAGGCAAACCAGCCTGATCAATGACGTACCGTTTGCACGAAACAAGGAACCCTACTTCTGGCACGAATGCCACACGGGAGGATACGACTTGCAAGATATATTATTGCTTCACCCTAAAGAGGTTAGTGCAACTGATACACTTGGGGTGAGATCTTACCTACATCGCAAATCCTAAATGCTCGCCTTCACATCTGTGGGAGATATCCTCCGCTATCCACACTGCAGCAACGGATTTTTAGATATAACGATTGCACAGGGATAGAAATACTACACTACACTGCCCACTCGACCTTGTTGAAAGCACAAACGATCTTTGTGTGAACCGACGACAGTCTTGCTTTCTTTGTACAATGTGTACAGAGGATACGGTTAGTATGAGTCAAAATGGACTGTATGTAGTCTAAGCAGCAAATAAAATGCTGTGAATGGTCCTGTATCCAGGGTCAATCGAAATACTTGCCGAGGATAGCGTAAGCAACAACAACACAGAAAAAGGAAAAGACTCTTTCTTCCTAAGTTCCCAGAGTTAGCACTGTATTGTGTTCAGAAGAACTACTCCCCGGCACAAAGTTTACTTTGAAGGCTGAGGCGGCTAGTGCTTGCATGAAATAATATTGTTCCCAGACTTTTACACAAGCAGTAACCTTCAAAGGACTAAATAGTGACAGGTCTCCGATCCATGTTAGTCTTGCTGAGCGACACAAGTGGAAGTTCACAGAAATACGGCGATGTTCAGCGGTTTCGGAGCAATTACGCTTTGCTAATTTGCTAGTGTAGATCGAGGTCCCAAGCCGCACGGTCATATTGTCCCAGCGAAATAATCTTAACTAATTTAGTCCGTGCGCATAAAATGATGATCCTACTGTACAACGTATGAAGCCCATAGCTGCTACTCGCGGTGCTTTACACAACTTGCTAAGCACATCACTTACAAATAGAAGTTACTTCTTGGCAGTGACAATTATTACTGTAACTTAGCTTTATCAAAACGAGATTTTAAATATTGTCATAAGCGACGAAAACGTCAATGAACAGAAGCCTTCTTCCGTTCGAAGTCAGACCAGAAAGTTGACAACATATTTGCGTTGCGCGTCTGTCGTCAATCCGCACGTTTTGGAAATATCTGACGGAGCAGACAAAAGGCCCCCGCCCTTTTTGGTCTCTAGGAAAGCAAACTTCGATTCTCAGACGTTTGCTAGAGTGAAATAGCAAGAGCATTGCGTTACCCACAAGGCAAGACGATACTCCATGTGATCGATGACGATACAATCGTGCAGTGATATGCTTGAAACCATCGACCGATTGCCTTTTGAGCGGTCTCAGCCGGGCTCGGTCTCCTCGACCTTTTTTTCTCGCTACCCTTGAGCATTATTGGGAATATCTCTGGGTATCTCCAATCTATTCCCATCCGAAACAGTTGGCGTCTCAGAGGAAAGGTAAAAGAGAGAGAGAAATTTCAAATGTACCTTAAATGGCATAGAAAGTGATAGTCCGTTTACAGGCGATAGAACGTGCCTTGCTTGAAAAGCTATGCTACCTGAATATGTAATTAAGATGAATTCCACCTCATATTTATTGATGTTACTAGAAAAAGACAGCGCAGCGCAACTTCTCGCACATAGTGTAGTTGGCAAATACAACACTATATCAGACTGTAACTGTGGATGGCATTCTGCTCCGTTTGTCATTCATGGTGATGAACGCAAGTGGAAAGTTATCAAGATCACAATGATGGAGATCGAGTTGACGAATGTCAACTCCTTCCAAGACATGTTCGGTTATGAGACGGAAGAGTTGATTGACAAGTACAACCAAGTTCAAGATGGATACCTAGAAGAAAAGCATTGGTTTGACAGCGGTCCGATCGTTCCCAAATTCTGCCTAAAACGTTTAAACGTCCTGTGATTATCCATGCTGGTGAGCATTTTCGATCTACGTTTTTACCATACCTTTTAACAACTTACGAACACCGTGAACCAACATTACATATGACAGCAAACAAGCCGGTGGTGTTATAGTTCCACAGAAGCCACACCATGCCTGTCGCTATTAATGAAAATTCGTCAAGTATACAATGACCGCCTATCGATCCTGAGTATAAGGGAATTGTTGAAAAATATGGGTTATCAAGAGCATGGTTAGATATGTATTCGCCGATATGCAGAAGCAGAAAGGGGTTTCTATGTTGTCTAGCCATATGGAAGGGGAGAACAGGCAATAAACTTTGATAACCCTTCCATGTAGGCGTAAGTTTTTATTCCCATCTCTGTTACACCTGCAGTGCACTTGTTCATTTGTTGGAATGAATTTCATTCAAATGGATGGATCCAGTCTCTGTAGTGTGACATAGTATATGTTCGAATTCTTCCCACGATGAACGTAGCAGTGCCCCACTAGGATGGCAATTATCCATCTTCCACGTTTTCGTTTTGCCGCCCAGGATTATTTGCTTTTTCAGACTGATACTGTTGTCAACCATGCCATGGTAATCAATGTCAAAGCAGTTCCATGACATTTATTGCAGCCGCTCGGTTTCTCGAGAAACAGAGGACTAGAATCCAGTATGGCGAGTTGGGGCGTTTTTATAATACACCAAATTTCAGTGTATACTCTGTAACCGGGCGGTCCCCCAGTTTCCTCCTGTCATCCCTGGCGTAAATCTCTGACTATCCAAAAAAGTGAAAATAGCTTCCGTAAAAAGTATATCCGTAAACTTTTT
This sequence comes from Saksenaea vasiformis B4078, assembly GCA_000697055.1. Taxonomy (NCBI): domain Eukaryota; kingdom Fungi; phylum Mucoromycota; class Mucoromycetes; order Mucorales; family Saksenaeaceae; genus Saksenaea; species Saksenaea vasiformis. The sequence goes on along the minus strand of JNDT01001881.1, from coordinate 290 downwards.
ATTGCAGAGTAATACATATAGGTGGCAAACTACAGCAAACGTGTCCTGTCACCCAGATTGAGATCGCCTCGCTGATGATGTAGACCAGGATAAATGATATAGTGACGGCTTCTATCTTCAAGACGACCAACCAGGCATTGAACTCTTGTTACGTCTACCAATGTTAGCCGTGGTGGTGCCTGCTTTAGACAATAAGGGCTTCCGTCAGTTGTTTGCCGGATATCAAAGACTTTCACCAATGCCAGCCATCCAGAGGATGCATCATTTTGTTTGTGGAACATATAAGTTAC